>ML663559.1:330014-522366 GCA_007570785.1 Antilocapra americana
AACCCAATTAAAAAGTGGGCCAAAGAACTTAACAGACATTTCTCCAAAGAAGATATAAAAATGGCTAACAAACACATGAAAAGATGCTCAACATCACTCATTATCAGAGAAATGCAAATCAAAACCACAATGAGGTACCACTTTACACCAGTCAGAATGGCTGCCATCCAAAAGTCTACAAGCAATAAATGCTGGAGAGGATGTGGAGAAAAGGGAACCCTCTTACACTGTTGGTGGGAATGTTGGCCTTTCTTAATTGGGGTTGGCAGGAATGAATGAAGACTGCCCAGAGTGGATGAGGGAAGGGGTGGTCATTATTGACATTTGGGGCTTAACAACCAATGGACAGGTATGAGGAAGCTGTGTGTGAGGAGATGTAGTGGGTATCAAAGCCAGGGGATTCCTAGATGATGGGAAAGATTGGCACAGTTTGGGTTGATTACTGAGAGCACTGAGGCTGGAGGTTCTTCACTTTGGAAAAAAAAAAAAAAACAACTCCAGTTGTATGAAACATTGACTGAGATCTGTGGTGTTACTCGTGGGTGTCCACTTGCAAAACGGAGGAGGCAGGCAAACAGTGTAGAGTACAGGTGTTAAGTGCTGAGAAGTAACTGGTTAAAGGGTGGGGCTGCACTATCCTTCCCCTCCCCTCAATATCTACAGTAGATGCACAAACGTGCCAAAAGCTCATACCAGACAAGAGGCAACTCGATCAAGAAATGCTTCCAGAAAGGTTTTTCCAGAAAGCTTGCCTTCAGGTGGGACCTACCTGCCAAACATCCTGGGAAATCCAGAGAGGGCAACATTTGCCCTCCTCTGGAGTCCCTATTACAAGATACCAGATTGTTGCCCTGAATTTATTTTCAGGAATATTCCATAGCTGGCAATACATTTCCCAGTCTTAGAAGTCATTCTCAGCTTAAAGACGTGCACACTGAGAACTCTTAAAAAATAAAATGGGTGACAGAAGCAAGATGCAAACATTAAAAAGTAGATGAAAGGAAGCCGACTGTGCTGAATGGAGGTCATTTGATTAATACAGAACACAAAGGAGTCATGAGTTTCAATGATTGGGACTGGCCCTGTGCCCAGAAAAGAGCAGACCAGGGGTTGGAGGACACAAAGAGAGAAAGACAGTGGAGAAAGGCTGAACTGGAACTCTGAGAAGCTGTGGTGACAGATATTTTGTGATTTTCAGTGCATGTCACACTGGAGGGCAGAGGCCCATGAGACAGGACTTAGGTGGGACTCTGAGCAAGCTTGTGCCTACAGGGAGAGGTATGGGGCTCGGCGTTGCAGGGTTATGATGCTGGGGACAAAGCAGGAGACTCTGACTCTGGTTTCTTCTCAGGTACTTGAGAGACTGCGCATGGATGAGCTGGCCGCTATACAAACCTCCTCACGAGTAGGTCCATGTGGCATGAAGGGTCACTGCAGAATACCAGTGACTACCTCCACTGTTCCTCCTCTGATATGAGTCCTGTGGGAGCAGCTGGATGAATGATCAAAGCTGGCAGCAGATTCTTTGTTAACGGACACATGTGGGAGTGTAGGAGCCTGCCTACGACCTTAGCCACTACTTACACCCCTTCTCCATCTCTGATTCTGAGTGGATCATTCTTTGTCTTTCCCACCCATGATACCATGAACAAACATCATTTGCTTGTGAACGATGTCCCCAGCTTAAGTCCTATAGCCCTCATAGGACCTACAGTTCTCCCACTCAATGCAGCCACTCTGATCCTACTTCAAGTCAAGTCATCTGATGTGGACGCCAGTTCCCCCTAGACTCAGTTTTCTTCCTTTCCCTTGTGATGGTTTTTCTTGGACCCTAAACTAGTGCCAACTGACCATTCCTCTTAATGACTTACTGTATCCCTGCCCAGGAAAGTTACACTCAGCCCTGGTTACTGCAGTGGAGAAGGGTAGGAAATAACTAAACTATCTTTCATCCAAGTCATCTGACCTCAGTCTCCTTGGGTTTGTGGACATTTTGCCAAGGTAATGCGCCCCTCTGTCTTCCCCTCCATGAGAATTAGAATTCAATAAGAGTTTAATTTATAATGTATAAAGGATGGTGCTGAAGATCAGAGGAGTGGGAACTGACTCTTGTTCTCTGTTGAATTCAAAGTGCAAAGCACTGGGCCTTGTACACAGTAGGCATGTAACAAATATCTGTAGTACAATCAGGGAAGAATTAAGGATTACTCAACAAATAATCTTTTAATGATTTTTAAAATAATCCTTTTGATAATTATCAAGTTATCATTTGATGATTTTTTATTGACATGCAGTTGATTTATGATGTGTTACTTTTAGGTATACAGCAAGATGATTCAGATATAGACAAATATATGTATACATATATAATTTTTCAGTTCAGTTCAGTTCAGTCGCTCAGTTGTATCTGACTCTTTGCAACCCCATGAACCGCAGCATGCCAGGCCTCCCTGTCCATCACCAACTCCTGAAGTCCACCCAAACCCATGTCCATTGAGTCGGTGATGCCATCCAACCATCTCATGCTCTGTCATCCCCTTCTTCTCCTGCCCTCAATCTTTCCCAGCATCAGGGTCTTTTCCAATGAGTATATAATTTTTAGCTATATATATATATATATATATATATGTATATAATTGTTTAGCTACTTGAAGTTTGAAAAGAAAGTCCACTTAGTGAGCTATCACCTCATAGTATACAATAACATAAATTCCAGATTAATTAATATTCTAAAGTGAAAAAACTAAATCTTAAAAACAAGAAAACAGAGCACTGTTTATTTGATACAAAGAAAGGACTTTATAGGCTTAAGATAGTGGATGGAATTACAAAAGAAAAGATTAATGGCTCTGACTAAAAAAATAAAGGGTTTCCCTAGTGGCTCAGCTGGTAAAGAATCCGCCTCCAATGCAGGAGACCTGGGTTCGATCCCTGGGTTAGGAAGATGCCCTAGAGAAGGGAAAGGCTACCCACCTCAGTATTCTGGCCTGGAGAGTTGCATGGACTGTATAATCCATTGGGTTGCAAAGAGCTAGACATGACTGAGTGACTTTTACTTTCAAAAAAATAAAAATTTCTGCATTAAGAAAAATGCAAGATTGAGTTGAAATAGTATTTGAAAAAATATTGAGGTTTTATAATATAATTATATAATTATATTCCTTTCTTTCCCTTTCTTAATTAATTCCCTTCATAATTAATATTCCTTTCTTTTCCTTTCAAAATTTGGAATCAATTTATGAGTAGACACAGAAATTAGACTGATAGGGATCAAGATATCACTTTATTGGTGATAAAATAGATTACAGTCTATAGTTTACTTTTGAGTCTGTAGCAGGTTTCCTAATACTTTACCCCAGAAATAAAGTTTCTTGCTTTGTCATCGACAGAACAGGATGCCTGCAGACCTCCCCAGGGGCAGAGCTTTTCTTGGTCAGTTTATTTCATGGCAGAGGGTAGGCAGATCAGAGAGAGAGATAGACAAGCTGAAAATGTTTTGTTCCTTCTCTAACTCCTTATGAGTCAGATGAGTCAGAGAATGGAAAGAAGCCAGGAGTGTTACTCCAGGGCAGGAAGTTTTAAGTTTTTGGTGCCATGGACCACATTCAAAGTTCGGTGAAGGCTCTGGACTCCCTTTGCAGAATAATTTTTTAAATTCAATTAATAAAATACATACAATTACAAAGAAAACCAGTTGTACTGAAATGAAATTACAAACATATTTAACAATTTTTAAACAATTTTTGTGGTTAAGTAAAATACATCATTCTTAATTATTCCATTAAATATCATGATGTAGCAACCAGCATTTTGATATATGCAATATGATATAAAATACCTATGATTTCTACTGGTGGTAAAGCCATAGGTACTGCTAATATTGGTTGAAGGAAAAAAAAATTAAAGTTTTTTTTCCCATTTGAGTTCAAAAACACTACTCTTCCACTTTTTACTACTTTTGTTCCCAAACCTAAGAGACTTCAGGTGAAGAATCCTTTCTCTAAGGGAAGTACCTTCATCATAACATAAGGTCATGAACTTAAAAGTTCTACCAAATATTAAGACTATAAAAGCCTCATACAAATTAACAGGAAAAGCCCCAAGAGGTAGACAAGCCAAGAACATGAAGAACAGATAGAAAGTGATTTAAAAAAAAAATTGAAGAAATAGTCAACTTTGAAACAGAGAAGCAGAAATTAAATTTTCTTTGCCTATTAAATTAGTCAGGATAAAGCATGCACCCACACAAACAGTTACAAATTCTGCCAAATGGCACTGATATGACTGTTCTCACTGCTGTTTGAATTGAAAATTGGTACAGTTATTTTGGAAAACAGATCTTAAATTATTCACATTTTTGAATCAATAAATTATTAAATCAACTTGAACTATTGTCTTTTAATGGCTAAACTCTTAAAAATTTTCTCACAATACTAAGACTAACCAAATCTTAAAGGACCCACTGGGTCATATATACTAAGAATTCTTACTATCACTAATGAACCAAATATTTTCCAGTTCAAAACTGTAAATATAATGAATTTACATTCCCATTATATATGCTTAAACATCAGAGGGACTTCTTATGTGTGCTGAACTCTCCTTTGAATCTGCTGAACTCTCAGAATTGCTGGAGGAATTGGTAAATTGCCTAGAAGAGCACCTATCTAGGTGTGATGGTTAATTGTATTAATATGTGTTAACTTGACTGGGCTAAGGGATGTACAGATAGTGAGTTTTAAAAAGATCACTGTTTCTGGGTATGTCTCTAAGACTGTCTCTGGAAGAGATTAGCATTTGAATCAGTAATCAATAGAGCGAGTAATGAAGATCATCCTCATCAATACCGGCGGGCGTCATCCAACACAATGAGGGCCTGTATAGAACCAAAAGGCAGAGAGGGTGAATTTATTCTCTCTGCTTCAGCTGAGATATTCATCTTCTCCTGACCTCCAACACTGATGCTGCTAATTCTCAGGCTTTCAGACTCAGATTGGGACTCACTACATTTTCAACTCTTTGGACACAGATAGAATGATACTTTTTTTGGTTCTACAGTTTGCAGACAGCTGATCACAGGACTTCTTAGCCTCCATAACCAGGTGAGCCAATTTTTAAATATATCTCCATATATATATATATATAATACTATATATATTTTATATATAGTATCTGGAGATTTGTTAAAGGAATTATGTATTAAACTTATATATAAGACTCCTGGTGGCTCAGACGGTAAAGAATCTGCCAGCAATGCAGGAGACCCAGGTTCGATCCCTGGGTCAGGAAGATTCGCTGGTGTGGGAAATGCCAACCCATTCCAATATTCTTGTCTAGAGAATTCTGTGGACAGGGGAGCCTGGCAGGCTACAGTCCATGGAGTCACAAAGAATTGGACATGATTGAGCAACTAACACACATACACACATTACACTAATATATTAATTAAATATTAATTATTAATAAAAGTGATTTATATATTATATAATATTGATTAAATTATATATTAAATATATTATAGATGTATATATACATACATCTCCTATTGGCTCTGTTTCTCTGCAGAACCTGATTCATTGGGCATTGAAATTTGGGCACAATATTTAGTGGCCTATATTCAATTTTTACCTAGATGATTTCCTTTGTTCATAAGTTTCAGTATTATCTTTGTCTTCCCTTGGCCTTCCTACCATTAAGTCTTTTGCTTTGATCTTGGCATCACCGTCCCATTTGTTTAGTAAGTTATTTCTTGGCAGCTTATTATGTACCAACAATTGCACTGGGTATTAGTGATTCAATGGTGAATCAAATAAATGCATTGCCATCCTCATAGAGCTTGCAGTCAATTGCTGGGTTCAAAAGCTACAGTCTGTGGGCCAAATTCAGCTTGTGATCTTTTTTGGTACAACCTGTAAGAATGGTTTTTACATTTTAAAAAGTAATAAAAATCAAAGGAAGAGTGATTTGTCATGACATGCAAATTACACTAAATTCAAATTCTAGTGACCATCAATAAAGTTTTATTGGAACATACCACACTAATCTGTTTATTTTCTATAGCTGCTTTTACACCACAGCAGCAGAGTAATTGCAAGAGATACTGTATGGCACAAACCTGAATTATTTACTATCTACCCTCTTATTGAAGAAGTTTTCAGCTTCCTGAATAGTGGTACAGATAGAAAAGAACACACAATAAAGCAATAAGTAGTCACAGATTGTGGCAAGTGGCATGAAGGGGAAAGTGAGCCAAGATTGAGAAAGTCCGGAGCATCTGTGTGGATGGAGGTGCCTTCACGTGGAAGTGACAGTGAAGCTGAGATGGGAGGGAAGAGAAGGATCCACCTTGCTAAGACAGGGGCAGTTCTGTTCCAGGCAGCAGAGAGGATGTAGTGACGGCAAAGGGATTGATGTGGGAAAGATGTTAGCCTGTTTGAGGAACTGAGATGATTTCAAGGCTGGAGAGTAGTAAGAGGAGAGACTGACACCTAAGTACATGGGAAACTAATGAAGACTTTTAAGCAAGAGAATGATGTGGTTTGATTTGCATGGATCCAAGACCACATCAGCTGCTCTCCAGAGAATGGATTGCCAGAGAAAAGCAAAAGAGAAGGGGAGAATATTTAGAAAGGTATTGTTTCCATCTTCTCTATAAGATCCCCTCCTTTTAAGATCCCCTCCTATACCTTTCTCCCATGAACATGTCAACTCCATAAGCTACTTCAGAATTCTGCAATTTTTGCAATTATTTTTTTGAAAGTTGGTTATTGAGATTCAGATGTGTAGAATAGTAACTGTTAAAAATTTCTGAAGAAGCTTGTGTTGGCTATCACATTTTACTCTAATAAGAACTCATTGAGAAATAAATTCTTGTGAAAAATACAGAGTTTTCAAATATGATGCCATAGACTATAAGCAGTGTTATGAGAAATCATAAATGGTGGTAGTCACTTTAATCTCCTGGCACACTGTATAACACTTCTCTGGAGTAGATAAGCATCCTGGAGAGGAAGATGAGGCCAAAGCTGATAGTGGAACATGTGTGCAGAGGAAGTGAGCAGTAATCTGTGGTTGATGTAATCAGATAGATGGAAAAAGTTTGGAAAGAGCAAAATAGAGGCTGAGAAATATGGCTGTGGAGACCAGTGGGGAATTTCTGAAGGAAGACTAGCCTGGGGACTTGAGAATAAGAAATAGATACCAGTATCTATTTTTTATGGTGCTACTTTTGGTAGTACTGCCATTTGAAAGCCTTCCTTTTCTCAAGACTTCATTGGAAGTCAGATACAAACACAGACTTGGGTTGGTGGTTTTCTGGAAGTAACTGAGGTACTGCCTTGCAGAGTAGGAGATAATATAGAAAAGCCGTTTAGTGTGTGGGGTGGTCAGATGATCAGTAAAATGGAGTCATCTGATGAAAGCAGAAACCCAGAGTCAGACTGACGAGGAGAAAATTTCTCTAAGAAATACAAGAATTCTAAGAAAGACAAGGTAAGAAAACAAGTTTGTCCCCTCAACTAGTCTTTGAGGGAATTTTATTTGACAGTTTAAAGACAGTGTGACTCCAGCTTACGTATGGGTTACAAATCATGTCCTCTCATTAGTTCTATAATTTACATAAAGTCAATAGTGTGTTCGGTTCAGAGGCCTAGAAGAACAGCCTGAGAGGTTAAATGACCTCCAAGGATACTGACATTCCCAGGGATAGAACCTCTGCTCTTCCTCTGGCCACTGGAACCCTTGATAAAGCCCATACTTCTGTCTACTTGGTGGATGAAAGCCAAGGTTAAAGAAGAGCAGAAGAGAACAAAAGCAAATGTTTATGGGAAAACATAAGCCTGCATTTATAGGAAGTATTTGCTTCTTCATGTCTCTTGTCCTTTATGAATTTGGGGTTTCCCAAATGATTCTAGTTTTAGGAAAAAAAACAACAACAACATACAAACACACAAGGGCCAGATTTTCCAAGTCTTTTTCAGGAAGCACGGTCTCACCAATCTGTTTCTGGGTCTCATACACCAACTCAGAAAGGATGAAGCATCATGTTTCCATCGTCTCTTCTAGTTAACTCAGCATCTAATAAAAAGACACAATTAAAAGGATATTTTTGTAATTTAAGAAAGATGAGACAATTTAGCTTAGAGAATCCAAATAGGAACCTGCCTAAATCTGCACACATGGGGAATAGTGAGGACTTTAGTCAATTCAGTTTCATGAGGAGCTTCTTTGAGGAGATTTCTACTTTCCTAATTTAAGGGATGGATGACTGAAAGTCTCCTGGGGACAAGAGTGGACCCCTCCTGTTCTTCAAGAACCTAAGTGAATAACCTTAGTTATGAGGTAATCTGGTACAGTGGCATGCATATACCTTCAGAACAAGAGATTCCAGAGTCTTGTCTGGAAAGGCCAACAGGAGCTGAACCACCTCTCTTCCTCTCTATTATACCTGTGAGCTCAGTCACTCAGTCAAGTCAGAACTCTTTGTGATCCTGTGGACTGTAGACCCCCAGGTTCCTTTCTGTCCATGGAATTTTCCAGGCACGAACACTGGAGTGGGTTGCCATTTTCTACTCCAAGGCATCTTCTTGATCCAAGAATTGAACCCATGTCTCCTACAGGTGGATTCTTTACCACTGAGCTACCTGGGAAGCCCTCCTCTCTACTACAAGTTCTACCAAAAATTCTGCAAAAGCTCCTTTCCCACATGTCTTGGATGAAATCCTGACATAGACTCCTGTAGAGATAGACCCATAAAAATGGGAGTTAATGCTCGGATGAGAAATTGGCTTGGCTTTCCTGAGCCTGCTGCTCTCCATTTTTCAAGACTCGAATGCTCTTCCTTATCTCTCAGAAAACAAGAATGAATAAATAATTGTCTACAAAGTCTCTTGAGTTTCCTGAAGAAAAGCACCATCTGAATATAAAAGTAAATGTGCTAGACAGCCATCAAAGCTCAAAGCAAAGAAAGTCACAGAATGGGAAGAAATTTGCAAAACATAGCTTAACACCTCAAAGTCAAAATCTCATACAAATGACTAGTGGCATTTTTTTTTTTTTGAGGTCAAGAGAAACTGCAGAGCCTACAGTCCCTACTAAACAATAATAACCACCACCAATCCCTATTTACTGATGAATAGTTTACAAATGAAATGTACACATTTTCATGTACACATGGTCTCATTTCTTATTAATGAAACAATGCACATGAAACAGAAACAGTGAGATAATATCTATTCTTACCACTATTCAGAACAAAGAGCTCCTAAGACTCAGGAATGTAAATATCACTCGTTTCCTCAACTGTTAAGTAGTAGAATCAGCAGCTGAATCCAAATCTTGTGGTGCCCAAATCCATGCTATTTCTATTAATACTATATGGGACCACTTCTCCAGAGAGCTAAATATTCCTTTCCCCTCCAACTTCCTGTCTTGTGACTGATTAAAAACTGATTCCTGACCTCTTTGGTGAGGAATCAGCACTTTGGAACACAGAACCAGCCTAGAGTGGCCCATCGGTGCAGCTACTTCTAAGGCAACTGAAGTATGGTCCTCCAGATCCAAGATATTCCTTCTTCTCCAAGATGGAGAGTAAAAGTACGTTTAAATTTGAAGTCACCAAGTGAAACAAGTTCAAGTTTTCAATCACCAAGAAAACTAGAAAGCCTTTCTTTTCCACAACTGCCCCTCAGATATAGTGTGTTTATCTATGGTTTATGTTCCCTACTTGTGCTAGACATTAGCACTTTACATAAGTCACCTCATTCTTTCAGCATTTGTGTTTATGAGTGTTTCAGGCCTATTTCTAATTGCTGCACATAAAGTAGTGAATAAAGTGGAATGGGGAAATGGGGAGTGGGTGGGATGAATTGGAAGATTGGGATTGACATATATACTATGTATATTATGTGTAAAATAGATAACTAAAGAGAACCTACATAGCACAGGAAATTTTGTGATGGGCAAAATGGGAAGGAAATCCAAAAAAAGAGGGGATATAATGAATACAAATAGCTGATTCACTTTGCTGTACAGTAGAAACTAACATAGCATTGTAAAGCAACTATGCTCTCAATAAAAACTTTTAAAAACTGGTCAACGCCAACCCTCCATGGCACCGAGTGGGTGGGGCAAACAATATGCAAAACAAACAAGTAAGTAATATGTCAAGGGATGATAAGTTCTATGGATCTACAGTACGTAATCAAGAGGACAGAAGTGTCGTGGTTCAGCAGTCCAGGGCAGGCAGTAGGATGTTGCTATTGGATTACAGTTGGAATAGTCAATGATTTCAGCAGTTTGCCCAAGGACATAGGGAAGCGAGCCATGTGGTTATCTGGGGACAGAACTTTGTAAAGAGAGAGCCTAGAGTCTGAATGTCCTTGGGAAAGAATGTTGGGTATGTTTGAAGATCATGTAGTAGAACAGTGTGACTGGAGCAGAAGAAGCAGGGGTAGAAAGGTAAAAGATAAGATAGGAAAGACATGGTGTGAGAGGTCCAGAAGGCTTGGAGGCCATTGTCTGACCAGAGACTGCCAATGAATCTTTATAACAAATAGGTCTGATGACCCCTCATTTTTTAAACTATTTTAAAAAACTGAAGTATACTTGATTTACAATGTTTTAAGTGTATAGTAAAGAGAGTAATTTCCACATATTGATATATCTATTCTTTTTCAGATTTTTTCCATTATAGGTTATTACAAAATATTGAATATAGTTCCCTGGTCTATACAATAGGTTCTTATTGCTAATATATTTTATGTGTAATAGTATCTGTTGATCCCAAATTCCCAATTTATCCCTCCTGTCTGTTTTACTCAATTTTAAAGTTACAGATATCCAAAGAAAAATTTCGTAGTTACTCAAGGCTAGTACAGGATGGTCAGGGGATTAAATCCAGAATTTTGGTTCCAAAGTTGGCTTTCTGTTCTCTTTTCTCTCTGTCTGAGGGTCCTTTTACCCCCATGGTCCTGAATAGAGATTTGAGAGAAATAGCTGTGTCCACAACACCTAAATTTCAATGCACATTTCTAAAGCATAAACATTAAGAAGACTTCATACAGGAGATTTTAATGAGAGACAAACTGCATTCTAAGTTGTTGCATGAATTGAATTGGGATTTATAATCCAGACAATCTAATGCTTTGTAACCAGGGTAAGAAAGGCAGAGAAGAGGAAGCTATGACTGCAATTCTGGTAAATGTTGAGCATAAGGGCATACTGAACAATAAGAGATCAAAGAAGCCAGTGGAAATGCAGCCAGCATGAAATGCCAGGCCAATGCCGTGAGAATGAGAAAAGAGATGCTCTGCCCCTGTTATCTAGGAAATCTGAAGTACACACAGTGAAAACACTGTCCATGTTTTGGTTTGAGTCCTTTTGACCAGTGGCTACAAAAACAGGAAAGACTCAAATTTCTCTTTTCCACGTTACTTCCAAATTCCAGCAGACATGGCCAGTCATTCACATCATACCACTAAGAGCACCATTCCTGTGATTACATTTTTTGATGAGCCCCAGGGCACCTACGCAGACTCTCTGGTGTCCACTCATTCATGTCTTGACTTCTCAGCCATGTGGGACCGTCCAAAGCAGGTGCATCCTTCATGTCAGAAACCTGCATCCCGTAGACCCAAGCCAAGTCATCTGGTTTCATGTGGAAACAAATGGACAGTAAAGCTTAATGATCCGTACAGGCAGGTTGGGTGTCTAGAAGGCTGAGGCTCACTCCCTTCAGATAAGCAACTTGATAAAATCCTACTGCAGCATCAACTCTCAGTAATTGTGGAACTCTGAGGAATTCCAAGGTAGCTCAGGAGATGCATCAGAGAGAATATTTACTGGGAGTTCTGAATATCCTCACTGAGCTAGTCTCAGATTTTCCAACAGCCATTGTTCACATGTGGAAACCAAGTAGATTGAGACCACATCACTGGAGGGATCACTTAACCAGCACAGATGGAGAAGGCAATCTAAGGCTGATGAAAACAGTCAAAGGAGAGTTGGAGGAGGGCCAGGAATAAGACCTGTATCATTCTGGTAGGGAGGGCAGGGAGCTTCTACGGAATCCACCCAGACAGATCCTGACCAATGGCTTTGGAATCCCCCTTGTAAAAATTCTAACTGGACCTGTGGCTTCCTCTGTGGTATAATTTCAGAAATGCTAGGAAGAAAACACGTTTTCAAAACACTTTCTGGCTCCTGATTGTTGCTGCCTGTAATTCTTCACTGATAAGCAGAGGAATGAGTATAATTGGAGGTTAAAACCCCCCAAGCCCAGGAGCAGCAATATCTCAGTGTAAACTCCCTTTATGCATGTGTGCACAGTCGCTCAGTCGTGTCTGACTCTTTGCGACCCCACGGACTGTAGCCCGCCAGACTCCTCTGTCCATAGGATTTTCCAGGCAAGAATACTGGAGTGGGATGCCATTTCCTATTCCAGGGGATCTACTTGACCCAGAGATTGAACCTGTTCATGGTGCAACTAACTGACTTTTTCAGAGGAGGTTATCATGAGACTAGGGGAGTGAGGTAATATTTGTTTTCTATTGCTGGCAAACAAATTAGATCAAACTTAGTGGGTTAAGACCTCACATATTTACTATTTCCCAGTTTTGTAGGTCAAAAGTCTGGGCACTTGGCTGGGCTTTGCTCTGTTTCACGAGGCCAAAATCAAGAAGTTAGGAGAGCTGCAATCCTTACTAGAGGTTCTGGGGGAGGACCTACTTCCAGGACCTGTCAGATTGTTGGCAGAATCCAGTTTTTTTTCAGTTGTAGGGTGAAGGTCCTACTTCCTTGTTAACTATGGACCAATGATAGTTCTCAACTTCTAGAGGCTGCCTGCATTCCCTGGCTCCCTCTTCATCTTCCAAGTCATCAATGCTGGTTGAATCCTGATGCTCCTAATCTGTTACCTCTCCTCTCTCCCATCTCCTATGTCTCTTTCCACTGCATCTCTACCATTTCAACTGCAGAAATTTCTCTGCTTTTAAGACCCAAGTGATTAGCTTGGGCCTATCAAAACTTCAGGATAATCTCCCCTGTCTTAAAAGTCTATAACCTTATCTGCAAAGTCTCTTTTGCTTTGCCCTATTATTTAATATATTTATAGAAGCCAGGGTTAGAGTATGGACATCTTTGGGAAGAGGGCTATTGTTTGTTCTACCGCAGAGGTGAAGGGGGACAGGTCAGGATTTTTACACACAATATTGAATATTTCTTTTATTCCTTACAATTACAATGAAGTTCCCGGAGGTCAGAGATGTTAAGAAACTCAACCCAAGTAATACATCTAAAACTTGGCAGCGTTAAAATCTGAATACGACTAGGTCAACTCAAATAGACTATTGGATCTAGAAGGGGCCTTAGAAATGATCTAGACCAGAAATGTTTACCCTGGGTCTACAGATTTAAACTCCATGGGTCCATCAGGGAGGGAGAGAGCCAAGAAAATTTGGAAACAAGAAGGGATATATGTGAAAGCATGCTTTCTTTTTTCTTTTTTGAAAGAAAGAGAGGGCTCATCGTTCGTAAAGAACTTAGAGGACTCCTACACAAAAATAGTATTAAGAAGCACCATCCTTATTCTTCATTAATTGAGTTTATTTAAACATCACCAACAATGCATTTTGTTGTGGCTAACAGATCTATCCTAACATTTATTGACAGCAATGCAACTCAATAGGGAAGGGGTTATTTAAAGTTTGGTATGAAGCGAGTAGACACTAGCACCTCACCTATAGCTTCTCTATCAGTATTATTCATGGATAGTCATAAGCCCTGGAGCACTGGAGACTCTTTGATCAAGGAGGGAGGCATAAACAAAGGGAAGGCTGAAAGGCTATGAAATTACAGAATTTCCCTTTCAAAGGTTAGTAATTTTAACCCTGATCTCAATCAAGCCTTTTTAATCTAATTTTCTTTGCCATTCCTTTAGTTTTCTACACAGCCTCTGTACTTCATTCATTGTTTATCTTTTTTCCACTCTGGATTTTAATGCCCTCGAGGTCATCCTACACTGTGCTAGGCACTGTGCTTAAGTCCATGAAACCAAAGAGACACGTTTTTGGTCTCCAAAGAGCTGACAAACTACATTTAAAGAAGCACTTTTCTTTTAAACTGAATATTAATCTACCAATATACAAATATTATTATATTATTACTATTGAAAATAAAGAGATTGAATTAAAATGCCAATTAGAAATTTCAGCCATAATGTTAACTCAACATAATGTTTTAACTAATTCAACCAAAGTGCCAAAAGAATTAAATATGAAAATAACTTATTGACCAATGAAATAGAAATAAACGGCCGTTTTCTATAATTGTTCAATTATGGAAGCAGAGTAGAAAATACTGAAATGTTTTGCTCCTTATAAATGAATTTCAAGGTAATATTACATACTAAGAGAATAACAAAGTAGATTTTTAACAAAATTTTCTTTTAATTGAGGCAAAATAAAATAGAAAATAAACAATAGAAGAAAATATCCTCTGGGATACATATGAAAGTAAGAAAAGTGATAGCAAATGAAAAGATCCATTCAAATAAAATTATCAAACCCTAGCTTTGCAGTGGAGGCAAAAAAACTGTTTGAATTTAGACAAGTAACTTAAAAACTCTAAACTTCAATTTTTTCATCTATAGAATCATGACAATAACATCTTTCTGTATTTTTAAAGAGCAAAATTTAAAAATTAAGTTATATTGAATAGATTTATAAGTAATCACTATTTAAATAAGAGTGCATATGCCGTAGTAAAATACCTTGAAAATGATAGTTTTTTTTTAAGTATTACTATTATTCGATTGTATTATCTCCTGTTTAAAATGTCAAGAACAACTATGAAGGATCCAAGATGTATTATTACTTTGAGAAACAAAGCAAACCAAAATACTCAAAGCACCTGAGGTAAATTGTAGCACAGGAGGAACCAGACCATTTCTCAGTTTTCTTGTGATTTCCTAATGGAGTGTTTGGCCTTGGGGATTTGGGCTAATCATTTGCCTCATACTTCTGTCTACCTCAATGGTAAATGTCCAAGTGCAAATGTAGAAACTAAGTAATTAACTTAAAGGGGTTACAGGGGAGCATGGCCATGGTTTGTCATTTGATGTGCCTATGCTTTTGTGTGAGGTTAAAGAATGATATTAGAGCAAGGAGGCTGATGCAACTCAAGGGACATGCAACACCACCTGCAGAGAACCTCCTCCAGCTGTTGTCACAGAGCCTGGCAAAGGTGAGAGCCCAACCTCACACACCCTTATGGAAAGCAGTGTCTGTGGGCTTCATCACCATTGCCTCAGGGAATAACTTCTCCAAGGCACCCCTTTGTATAAGCTTGTTTTGTTCCTAATGACATCCCTGCCGGATTCTACCAGGGCTTAGCATAGCGTGTGTGTTAGTCGCTCAGTTGTGTCTGACTCTTTGTGACCCCATGGACTGTAGCCAGCCGGGCTCCTCTGTCCATGGAATTCTCCAGGCAAGAATACTGGAGTGGTAGCCATTTCCTTCTCTAGAGGAATCTTACCGACTCAGGGATCCAACTGGGGTTTCCCACATTACAGGTAGATTCTTTACCTTTTGAGCCAGATCTTAGTAAATATGTGTTGAATCTGTGAATATATGACTCAGATTTTATGCAATTATTTGGTCCAGATGTATTGAAATAATACCAAAACATCTAGCTAAACTGCAAAATGTTTTTTTTTTTTGTCAATATGGTGACATGGCAGAGCAGTTTTGTGGGCTGCATAGAATGAAACATCTACCATCACAGATGTCTATCAATATATCTTATTTCTCAATACAATCTTTTCTATATCCACAGTTTTCCCAAGTCAAGAGGATTTAGATGGAAAGGAGGGAAGCAAACAGAGATGAAAAGAGGGACAGGCTGGCTCAATTGGGTAAGTCATCACTGCCACCACATAAATGATTTCTATGTCAAGTATATAAAGGGAGGGTTTGGGCATTTTTTTTTTTTGCAACTTTTTTTTTTCCTTGTCATATTTTAACCCTACGAAGGTCAGATAGGTCTAGGTTCCACAACTCGCCATTTTGTGCACTAGGGCAAGTGACTCTGGGCTTCACTTTCTTCACATGTAGGATAAGATTACTCAGAAGTGATGAGGAAGTGGAAGAGACCAAGGAAAGCTGAATTTCAAAGCAAGTCTTCAGCCTGGTCCTGCCGTAGAGCTCTGGAGTGCTAGTGATCTTGCTGCCAACTAGTCATTGCCAGGAAGAGGTGGGGGAGAATGTAAATTACCAAGCTCCAGCAGGTCATGTTAGCTCTGAAAAAGAGTTTTAAGTGTCCAGTTTAGATGCTTGCACATATTAGAAGCTGGGGGAGGAAAACCTCAGGCCAGTAAGAGGGGCCTAAGGAGATCTGAACAAGGTCCTACAGTGTTGCCTTCAGCCTGCTTTGAGTGTAGATGATACTTGCCTATAAAGCCCTTAGGATAGAATCTGAAACAGAGTAAGTACGCACCCGGATGTTTGCTACTATAATTAATACTTTTATCATCTTCTCTACAGTGTTAAAGTAAGTGTTCCCCACAGCTTCCTTCCAAGCAGAGGTTACAAACCCTAAAATTTGGAGAAACTGCCAGAAAGAAGACCAGGAAGAGGTGGGGCAGGGTCACCTGGGGCACACCTGCTCCATGCCATCAAAAATAAAGCCTCTGCAATCGAGTGTTTGCAAAACACTATGAAAAAGTCAAAGTCAAAACAAACCAAAATAAGAATTACATCTGGGTTGGTGGATTGCCAGTTTGCCAGGCTTGCTCTAAACTTTTCTCACAGCCTCCATCCCAGAAGGCACTCTAGTCCCCGCAGGAAAGGACGGTGTATTGGGGGGCATGCTTGTTGAGGAGAGCTCCCTGCCAGGTTGCCTGGGAAGCTAGGAGACCCTGTGATGAGTCTTGCTTGGGTGGTCTGTCCTCTCCACCCTGGCCACCCACAGCCACCTCTGGTTGTGATGATACAATACAACGGAGAGTGGGATTTGTTTTTTTGTACATTCAAGGAGTACTTATTGAGCACTACCACATTCTACGCTGGGCTGTGAAGGGTCCTAATGAGAAACAGGCTCTGTGTGTGTTTATGTGTCTGGAAGAGAGAATTTCTTTCAAATTAAAATATGGTTGGGAAGATCCCCTAGCTTCCCTTCACTTCCCTCACGGGAAATACAAAGTTAGCAATGGAAACAACTGCTTATCCATGTTTCTGTCCTCATCTGGGGTCATTAGACTCACCTCTTTCTTAACACCTCTTCTTGACTGGTCCTGCCAGACTGGACCATTCACTATTATACTGGCTGTGCTTATAGCTCTATGCTGAATGGTTCAAGGTGGGGGTTTGTGTGCAAGAGAGAAATAAGTCATAATCCTGGGGAAACAGGGTATGCTCTCAAAGAACCATCCAGAGAGCTGCAACAATGTATAATAACATGCTGACTTGTAAAGTTGAGGCACAAGAGCTGGCAGTGAGGAAATGAAAGACGTGAGATGAAAAAGGTTATGGTTGTACCTGGCACTACTGTCATCCAATTTGTACATTACATTCCTTTATTAGATCTGTTTTATACCTTATACTATTTTATACTTTGTACTATACCTCTATTAGATCTATATTTACATTAATATACATTTTGTGATTAAAATTTAATGCGTTCACCATAGAAAATTTGAAAGCAAAGAAAACCAAGGAAGGAATTAAAAGTTACTCCTCCATAGTCGACATTTTGGTACTTTTCCTTTTAGGTACATGCATTTTTACTTTACTGGGATGATCTATTCTGAAACTTGATTGTTTCCCATTTAATAATTTATCCTTGAACTTCTCCCCATATAATTAAGCTACTGTCATACAACATGCTTCTTAATGGCTATGTAGAATATATTTTGTCACATTGACATACTGTAATTTATTTAAGCAGACTCTCTTCCCTCCCCCAAATCTGTCTCCTTATTTCATATTTCAACTGAAGCCAGTTTTAAAGGTACACATAGGGCCCCAGAAAGCAGCAATAGATGATTGGCTCAGTTCCTTCCCAAGAACTTCAAAGAACTGCGCAAGAAATCAGCTGTGATGCTCTATTTCACATTCACTGGAGTGACAGCTCAGCTTGAGACTGCTACAGAGGAAGTCAAAGGCTGAGGCGGGGCATTTGGGAGACAGGACTTGGAATTACAAGGTTTCCAATGACCAAATGACAGTATCAAACCCTTCTCTTACCGGCTTCTTTCAGAAAGCAAAAGATAGCAGATGAACTCACAGGAGTACTTTGAAAGGCAAGGCAAATGGCACATTTGAGAACTGAATTTGGCTCCATTTGTTCAAGGGAAGGTGGGTGGCTTCAGCTGCCTAGGAAACAGGCTCTGAATATGCGCTTCCTGGAATTCTTTATGCTTCTCTCCTGAAAGGGTTCCTAGTGTTCCTGATAAAGGATTCTGATTATTTGGCATTTGCAGGCAGCCTAGTTTTGGCTATATTCTGTTCAATTCTTTATGTTGGTGAATTCTTGTAAAGACCCGTATCTCTTCAGAACTAGCCCAGAATTCTCCCTTCTCCCCGCCCCTTTCTCCTTCCCTGTCTCTGCCTCACTCCACCTGCCAACCTTGCACACACTTTTATTTTATTTCCAATCTGAAAGCTGAAACTCTGGCACAGTTAGGTAGGTGAAGCCACACACAGAGCATCTGCTTCAGTGTTTCCGACTGCTTCTAGGAGAGTAAATAGCACATGCAAGGCGTGGGTGCTGCATTGGAAGTGAAGCAAGCACCAGCGTGAATGGTCGAATGTGGACCATGAGACAAAGCACATGGTCAGAACCTCCAAAACCCTGCACTCAAAGAAGCGAAAATAAGCCTTGACCTGTCCTTTCATGCCATCCAGATCGAAGGTGTAGAAAGCAAAGGGAATGAGAGGAGATCTATAAATAACAGTTGCATTCTTCATTCACTCACTGTGTGTTCAGTAAATCTTAATTAAGTAAGTATTAGTTTCAGTATTGTGCACTTGTAAGAATCTGAGTTGTGGTGGTTGGATACACTTCAGGTTAATGAGACCATGTATTGAAGGACCCAGTAAAGCACTGGTCACATAGTAGGCATTCAATACACACTAATAAGAGCAAACATATTCTGGACTTTCTACTAGCCAGGCACTATTCTAAGTACTTGCATATAAATATATAAAGTTATATATAATAACATATTTAGTCATTGAAACAGTCTTTTGGGATAAGTTACCCAAATGCTCCACATAAAGTTAAATAACATGTCCAGTATCATTTACTTAATTTCTTTGTCTTATTTCTATGCAATGTACATCACAGGAATCCTGTCCTTTTCATTAAAGATTAGCTGAGCGCTTGATCAGACTGGAGAAGCAGAACTTCTGTAGAAAGGTTGGGACCATAAATCTTGTTCAAAAAGATGAGAAAGAAGAGACTCCTAAGAGAATATTCCATCCTAGTAGTCTCACCATAATCCTATTGGTTCAACATGTGGGTAGAGGAAGGGGAACCATAGTACATAGCAAGAGGGGCAGAGATAACACATACATGTACGCATGTACACATGTGCAAGCACACAGAGTTTCTGCAGTCAGAATCTTGAAATCTTTTGTGGATACAAATCACAGATATTAGAAAAAATTTCCAGGGTAATGCAAAAACAGCAACTAGATTTACCATGGTAAGTTCTATAAGAATATGAAAGTAAAGGTTCCTTTCCTAAATAACTCTGTGATCTTGCTGGCTATATCTTTACATCATCTGTAAATTTTTGGAACTCAGACCAGTTGGTGTCTGCCCACATGAGCTATTTGCTGCAGTGTCCGAGTGCTCTGCTCAGTGACATTCCAGACAAGGTTCAGGCATATCCATATTTGCCACATAGTCTTGTCAAAGAAACACAACCAGTGGTTTAATAACAAGCTAATAGGCAACATACTGCATTGGGATATGTTATAATTGATGTTTTTATTACTTGTTTTATGTTGGACTCATTTGACTTTTATATTCATGATAAAAAGTTACTTACTACTGTTAGATAGTACTCCTCTTTAGAGCTTTTGGATACATGTAATTGAAGCATAGCCTAAGATAGCAAGGGATGCTGTTAAAATCAAAATTATACTGAGGCTGATATAAAAATACAAATGTCATTCATAACCCCTGAATTCAAACTTTTGTGTTCATCATTAGAGCTCCATTGTTCTATTTAGCTGGCAATTCACATTCAGCTTTATGCAAAGAAATGAATATTGGGACAGTTCAAAACAAAGGAATATCCTTTTGAAATTTCCAATGCAATAAATGAACACTTTCTAGTCTATACCTTGTACACATCTTTCATATATAGTGAATTTTATTTGAAACAGTTTCATCCCATAAATGCAACTGAAAACTCCTGACACAGAGTATCAGCTCTGTGGGAAAAGTGGGGCAGGACACTTGAAAGGCAGACTGATGTGGGTATAAATCATATAATGATATTGGAATCTATGACTGTAGAGCCAGAAATAGGTAGGAAATAGATGCAGAATACAATGACTCTTAACTATCTATGAAAATGTGGTCCTTCCAGAGAGGAAGAATATTTGGAAAGAATTCTATGGAGTCAAGTGGCTGATACACAATTGAACCAATTGGGTAATAAATCAATCTCTATGGAATACTAATTTTTCCATGTCAATCAGGCAATAAAGTTAAAATACCATAGGCATCACTGACTTGATGGACATGAGTCTGAACAAGCTCCAGGAGCTGGTAAAGGACAGGGAGGTCTGGTGTGCTGCAGTCCATGGGGTCACAAAGAATCAGACATGACTGAGCAACTAAACTGAACTGATTATGGATTTTAAAGAATTAAATGAAAATATCATTAGAAATTTGAGAGTGTCGTGGGGCACATGGATGAGCTCGCCAGTGGGCAAGTTATGTTATGTATAGGTCTCAGCTTTCAAAGAAGTATGGCTCTGGATATGGGCAGTTCTAGAATTCACACCCCAACCTAAGTCAACCTCTTTTAGTTGAGAATTTTAATAGTCTCCTCGTGAGTTCTAGTTCACTTAGATGGTATTCCTGTTTCTTTTGTGAGTTGTGTCTTTTCACTCTGAGAAAAATTACACATTGTCTATAGATGAGATGCTATTTTCTATCCATCAGAAGTAGCAAAAGTTCATTAGCTTGACAAATTATATTAGTGAGGCTGGAGAAAGAGACATTTTCATGCATTGCTGATGAAAATGTAAAACATTACAAAATGGGTGTGACATTGTAAATATTAGTGTTTAATCCTTTGACCCTAGGATCTACCTTGAAGATATACTTCTAACAATAAAATATGTTGTTATTTGTGTTATTCGTGTTAAAGGTTATTTATTGCAGCATCGTTTATACTGTAAAATTTTGGAATTATCTAAATGTCCAAGAATAGGAGATTGAATAAACAGTAGTACATTCCCAAAATAGAAAGTTATATCATTGTAAAAAAAAATAATGACATAAGAAAAGTCTCTATGAAAGTTTTGAGCAGTGATTACCAAGAGACAGTGTTAAATGACAAAAAGGTAAAGTACAAAAGAGCACATAAATATAGTATGTTGCCCTTTGTGTAAAAAAGATGAGGAAATTAAAAAAAAAACTTTATGCATATAGTTGTTTATTTTTACAAGAAGAAACATGGGAAGAATAAGCCAGAAAACAATAAAGCTGGCTACCTGCAAGGGATGTTAGAAGGGAAATGAGGTGGAAAGGATATGGAAGGGAGTTGCACACAAATTATTCTTAGAGAATAAAAATATCTTTCTGTTTATTTTTGCCTTTTGGAAGCATGTTTATGCACTGCATATTTATTTATTTATTTTTATTGTGTTGGTTTTGCTATAAAATGACATGAAACCACCATGGGTTTACATATGCTCCCCCTCCAGAACCTCCCTCCCTCCTCCCTCCCGATTCCCTCCCCTGGGACATCTTGGTGCACCAGATCCGAGTATCAATCCTGGGCTGGCAATTGATTTCACATATGATAATCAACATGTTTCAATACCATTCTCCCATATCATCCCACCCTTGCCCTCTTCCACAGAGTCCATGAGTCTGTTCTATACATCTGCGTTCCTTTTGCTGTCTCGCATGCTGGGTTTTTATATACAATTGTCCCTTAGTATCCACAGCAGATTGGCTACAAGACCATGCTGCAGATATCAAAATCCATGGATGCTCAAGTGCTTTATATAAAATAGTGTAGTATTTGCATACAACCTGTGTACATCCTTCTGTAGAACTTAAATTCTCTCTAGATAACGGACTCAATTGACGTGAATCTGAGCAAACGCCAGGAGACAGCGAAGGACAGGGAAGCCTGGCGTGCTGCAGTCCAGGAGGTCACACAGGCACAACTTGGCCACTGCAAACATCAGATTACTTAATGATGCCTAATACAATGTCAATGCTACAGAAATAGTTATAAATATAATGGAAATGCTGTGTGAAGTGTTGCCAGCATGTGGCAAATCCAAGTTTTGCTTTTTGGAACTTTGTGGTACTATTTTAAGTTTTCAGTATGTGGTTGTTTGAATCCATGAATGTGGAAACTGTAGATACAGGGGGCAGACTGTGTATAAAATATATATTTGTTAAGTCAGCAGAGATGAGAAGGGAAAACAAACAAACAAACATTGAGAGCAAACTGAAATATATGAACCTGAAAGTATTTTGAATAAATTTAGAATCTACTTAGGTGTATTCTAGGATTAAGGAAATGAGTAAATATATATATTTTGTTGAGCTACAGATATCTGGATCTGTATGAGAAGGTACATGTTTGGAATGGGAACAGGTAAGAAAAAACCCTTTGGGGTGGACTGCATTTAATATTTAATATTGTCTGTGTGACAATATGTTCTAAACTATGTTTATATATGCATAAATATACTGTATATGCATTTGTATACATGTTTGTATATAATTATTCATATATTTTCTAGTTTTATCCAAAGCAAGGATCTAGAAGCAAAATCACCCCTGACAACACTCATAGTAAAGCAGTTCATCTTGGTTTCTTAACACTATTTCCCAATAAAAGGAATCAAGGCTCCTCAGAGAAATGGCAAATCCCAGGGCTAGGATAGGGTAGGTAGAAAATGAGATATTTTGTTATGTTAGAAATTAAGGAATCTAAAACATGCACAAAAGACACAGGATCCTACTTGAAGGGGCTCTCACTGACCAAATCTGGGATAATTTAAACGTAAAATAATTAAAGGCAATAAGAAAATCATATGATAATCAATAGGTAGGTAAACAAATAAATCAGTGGATGAGAAGGGAGGGCTCCTGCCTACAGAAAGGCTGAGGTCTGTCTGGAGGAAATGTTGGAGTTGGAAATCCATCATTTTGCAATCTTTCCGGTCAAGATTGGTACAGACAGGAACCATTAATGAATCCTAAACCTACTGGGACATTCAGGTTACCCAGGCCTGGAAGGAGGCACTTTCACATGTATTCTATTGCAGCAAACTCATTGACGGAGCCACACCTAATTTCAAAGGAGGCTGGAAAGTTGAGTCTTGCAGTGTGCCCAGGGAAGATGAAGAGAGCACAGACATCAGTGACCATTCACAGTCCTCATCAGAGTTGGAGATTTTAGCATCCTGGGATCTTCAGCTCCCATAGCTAGTCTCAAGGGAGAGTCCCCCAGTTACCCACACCTCCTGACGCTGGATGCTCTTGGATGACCCCCTCCCACATGGAATCTGGCCTGGGCTCGTCTTAACCAAGAGAAAGAGGCAGAAGTGACTCTGGTCCAGTTTTAGGCCTAACCATTAAGAGGACTTGAAAGTGCACAGTTGCTCAGTTGTATCCAACTCTTTGTGACTCCATGGACTATACAGTCCATGGAATTCTTCAGGCCAGAATACTGGAGTGGGTAACCATACCCTTCTTTAGGGGATTGTCCCAACCCAGGGATCAAACCCAGGTCTCCTGCATTGCAGGCGGATTCTTTACCAGCTGAATCACCTGGTAAGCCCAAGAGGACTTGAAGCCTCTGCTTTTTCTCGCTTGGAACCCTCACTGTTGGAAGTCATTCACCATCGTGTAAGAAGCCTGGCTTTCCTGCTGGAGAAACCCATGTGGAGAGCACATGTGGGGAGGCCACGTGGAGAAGAGACTTGGGACTGAGGTGGAGCGAGACAGACAGAGAGAGCAGGAGCCACCCAACTGTCTCAGCAGTACCAGTGACATCGCCAGATGATTCTAGACAGAGCTCTGGGCCCAGAAGTATGACAGTATGTTTGGCAGATAGATCGTATGACAAAAGAGAGAAATTTCAGAAAACTGACCTCAGAATTCCCAGATTCTAAGTTGGAGATAAAATTTTCTGTGATGAGCTTTGTTTTTTTGGAGAAGTGGAGACAAGGCCTGAAAACTCTCAAAATAAGCCCTTTAGAAAGTCTTACTCTGGGGCAATCAAGGAGGAAAGATCCATCTTTACGCATGATGTGCAAGCTTGTCACTGTGCAGTATCAATCTTGGAACTGGTAGAAAGATTCCAGGAAGATGGCTAACAGATAAAGCAGGCCAGGAAGCCGTTCCCTGGTCCGAATCCTCTGATTGGGTCGTTTAGACCCAGAAACTGTATGAAGGGGCCCCTTGGGCATAGATGACCCAATCCTTACAGGCCAATCAGATTAATTAAGAGAAAAGGCCCAGCAGAAACCCAGTTTTGAAAGGAGGGTGCTGTCCACTGCTTCGAGTTCTGCCAATTTAGTCCAGAAGAGAGGGATGTGCTTGCAAAAAAGCCCACTGATTGTTGAAAGGCGTGTGGATGGAGGGTGGGAGTTGGAGATGCGCAGAGAATGAAAAATAAAGGAGGAAGGAGAAGAACTAGGAAAAGAAAGGAGGAGGAAGAAGGAAGTTTTATGTTCAGCTCTGTCAATATCCAAATTCAGTGTCTATGTTTAGACAGCCAATAATTTATTTCCAGATCACTTATTCTGCCCTGCTGTCTGTGTGAAATCTCACACATACTTCATAGAAGTGGATTAGATTACTGTGGGGGTGGGGGGTTGGGGAGAGAGGAGATTTTAACCCACGCTCCTAGGCAGTGGAGCATCAGTATTTTTGTGTAGGAAGTACTCCGGATAGTAACATAGTTGGAGAAGGGTTGGCTAGGAGACTTGCATCGAAATTCTGTTCAAATGTGAGAACATTCTCTCTCTCTCTTTTTTTTTTTTTTAGTTTATATTATATTATCTGTTTGTGATGGATTGGAAGGAGGTCTAAAATGTCCTCAAGTATCTACCCCACCCCACCTGGGTCACGCTCCTCAGAAGGAACCACGGCAGTTGCAAAATTGTAAGAGTGTCTCTCCGTATGTTTAGCTGAGCTGGCTGGTGGATAAACTGACTGTAGATTGGCAGCCATTCTCCCTAGCACTCCCAGATCTTTGTAAGCTCAAGAATTCCCCTTTAGACTAGTCATATAGATCTTTTATTCAAGCCACTCAATTTCTGTTTTTTTCCTACTGGAAATTCTGTCTACTGCAGGAATGTGACTAACCTTGTTACATGTTTAACCACATGATTTTTAAAAAATTTTTAAAAGCCTCCACATCACTATCTAAGACAAATTCTGTCTACTGCAGGAATGTGACTAACCTTGTTACATGTTTAACCACATGATTTTTAAAAAATTTTTAAAAGCCTCCACATCACTATCTAAGACAACTGGACAGTTTTCATCAACTTTTGTCTACCCTTTGGACATTATATTCTACAGTAACAGTACTGGAAGGGTAGTAGCTGGACCAGCAGCATCAGCATCACCTGGGAGCATGTTAGAAATGCAGAATCACAGGCCTCACCCCAGATATACTGAATCAGAATCTCTGAGTCTAGGGTCCAGGAATCTGTTTTAACAAGTGCTCCAGGTGGTTTCGTTGCCATCCTAAAATTGGAGAAACAGTATTCCATTTGTCATTTTGTATTTTTAAAAATCAATTAATTGATTAAGTTTTGGCTGTTCTGGGTCTTTGTTGCTGTGTGGATTTTTCTCTAGTTGCAGCAAACAAGGGCTCCTCTCTAGTTGCGGCACACAGGCTTCTCATCGCGGTGGCTTCTCTTGTTGCGGATCGCAGGGTCTATGACTCGCAGGATTCACTGGTGCAGCTCCCGAGCTCTAGCTCATAGGCTCAATAGTTGTGGTGTGTGGGTTTAGTTGCTCCAAGGCAGGTGGGATCTTCACAGATCAGGAATTGAATCTTTGTGTCCTGTATTGGCTAGGCACATTCTTTACCACTGAGCCACCAGGGAATCCTTGTCATTTTGTATTTTTTTTTCTTTCTCTACTGATTCTGTTATTACTGACTGACACTTTTGAAGATGGGGATGAAACAAATAAATATCTGCTCAGGCAAGTTGATTTGAGAGGTTCCATAAATTTTCACATGCCCAAAAGACATCCCTAAACCATGGTGTTGCCATGGTACTTTTGTAACAGGAGGAAAGGGGGCAGGGCACAATTTTTGAAAGAATTACGTAGCTCAAGGATACAACATAGACCAACTGGAATCAAATAGGACCAAGATGGCAGGCAAGACTAGACCTTGATCCTCAATCAGCAAGTGAAATGATATACCCAGAGGTGCCATGACGTTTCCAAGGCATTGTTAAAAGACCAAGGAGTGGGCGGTGGCCCAAATCCTGGCAGTCTCTGTCCTTTCCCCCAAATCGGAGAAGGAAATGGCAACCCACTCCAGTATTCTTGCCTGGAGAATCCCATGGAGGGAGGAGCCGGTGGGCTATAGTCCATGGGGTCCCAAAGAGTCGGACATGACTGAGCAGCTTCACTTAAAATAGTTGGGATAATCCTCCCACTCGTTAACACATGAAATTGCCCAGCCTATAAAAACTAGCCACGCTACATTTTGTGGCCACATTCGCCATTTGCAATGGCCCATACTGTCTGTGGAGTGTGCTTCTCTCTGTATCTGAGTAAACCCACTTCTTACCTATCACTTTGTCTCTCACTGAATTCTTTCTGTAATGAGACATCAAGAACCTGAGCTTCATTAGGTCCTGAAACCAGGTACTGTGGGTTTTGGCTGGGTTCGAGTCCCAGCCACATGGATTCAAGTCCCAAGAACAGTTTCGGCTGGGTTTGAGTCCCATCCATGTGGGTTTAAGTCTCAAACTGGATTTTGGGTGGTTTCAAATCCAGTCAAACATGGGTTTAAGTTCCAGTCCATGGTAAATGGCGTCAGGAGGAAGGGAGAAACTGGAATACTCTTTCCCCTGTCTGCTTCTGTGTAAATGCAGCGATTCCAAGGATGACTGTCTGTCTGAGATCCCAGCTCTCACTGGCTCCTGGGCTCTGTTGTTACTCTCTGGATTGCTTCATCATAATGTTTGGTTTTTAAGTTCTCCCATCTCCCAGAATCAATTTGTTGTCTTAAAAACTCTCAGTTGCTAGTAAGATGGTCAAACAGTGTCCGATATATCAAGGGGCTTTCCAGGTGGCTCGGGGGTAAAGAATTCTCCTGCCAATGTAGGAGACTTGGGTTTGACCCCTGGGTTGGGAAGATCCCCTGGAGGAGGGCCTGGCAATCCACTCCAGTATTCTTGCCTGGAGTATCCCATGGGCGGAGGAGCCTGGCAGGCTGCAGTCCTTGGAGTCACAAAGAGTCAGACAGGATGGAGAGACTAGACAACAATGTATCTAGGGGGGCATTCACAGAGGAAGTGACATTTGCTCTGGATCTTCAAGGTTCGCTGACTGATTCCTGTTAACTAATTCCAATTTGGGATTTCTGGACCCTGAGTCTAGGGAAGACACAAGGGAAGAAGTAGTCTGGGGCTCAGATCATTTGGCACAGGATTAGTAGATCTCAGAGCTATGGGTTTCAATTGCTTTCAGTGAAGGGTTTCTGCATCTGACACACTATTGGCATTGTGGGCCAGATTCTTCTTTTTTTAATTTTTAAAATTTTTATTGGATGATAGTTGGTTACAATTTTGGGTTAATTTCTGCTCTACAGCAAAATGAATCAGTTGTATGTACGCATATGTTCCCTCTGTTTTGGAATTCCTTCCCACTTAGGTCACCACAGAGTGATTACCATTGAGTAGAGTTCCCTGTGGTATACAACAGGTTCTCCTTAGTTATTTAACTGATACATAGTAGTGTGTATATGTCAGTACCAATCTCCTAATTCATCCCACCTCTTTCTTCTCCCCAGGTGTCCTTACATTGGTTCTCTACATCTGTGTTCTCTCCATCTCTGCTTTGCAAATAGGTTCATCTGTACCATTTTTCTAGATTGCACAAATATGCATTAATATTTGGTATTTATTTTTCTCTAACTTACTTACTCTGTGTGACCGTCTCTACATCCATCCACATCTCTGCAAATGGCACAATTTCATTCCTATTTGTGACTGAGTAATATTCCATTGTATATATGTGCCACATCTTCTTTATCCACTCCTTTGTTGATGAACATTTAGGTTGCTTTCATGTCCTGGCTATTGTAGATAGTGTGGCAGTGAATATTAGGGTACCTGTACCTTTTGAAATTATGGCTTATTGGGATGCTGTCTTGTTATTTTAGGATGTTTAGCTATTTGCTTGGCCTCTACCCACTAGATGCCACAGAACGCCCATCCTTGTCAAGTTATGATGACCAAAAATGTCTCCAGATATTGTGACATGCTTCTGTGTGGAGTGGAGATGAGGGACTGTGGGTGAAACCACCCCAGTTGACAAACACTATTCTGCCCTGGTGGCTCAGCGTGCAGGCACCGTACTGGAGAATCTTTAAGTTCTAAAGGTCAGAAAGTCACTACCTTCCAGAAGGGGCAGCTGCCACCCGGCCCCTCTCCTTCATCTCCACTTCCCTCAGCTGGCGCACGCCTTCAATTCTAATAAACATTGTCCACTGGAGAACAATGATCCCTTAGTCTCTAAGGGAGTGTCAGGGTCAAACCATTGAATCCTTGCCAGAAGTGGTGACATGGGAAATGGGGAGTCATCACCATTACAATATTATAATTCTTCTTTGAATTTTGAGATGAAAGTTGCAAAGCTCTGAAGGATGTTTAATTTTATCCTACGATAACCTTTTTTTCATAACACAAATTTTCTGCTTCTCCCATCCTCAAATGCACATCAGTCTTGGCCTTCTGAAAAATAAAGGAACAAGGAAAAATACTAATCCTGTCTGAGAAAAAAACAACACCCTTACCACTATCATCATTCCATCAAGAGCTGCCTACCACAAGTCAGACATTTTATAGCATGTCAACTAAATAATTAATCTTTACAACAAACCTGTTATGTCAATATAGGTTTTTTGTATATTACCTAAAGAATCAATTTGCATAAAGAAATATAGTTAATGTTGGTGAAGGCATTAAAAGCTCTCCTATCAGTTAAAGATAACACCAATATTTTATATTTGCATTATGCATTTTAATTTTTTAACTATTATTTTTACACATATTATCTAAGTTGTACTTATATCTTAAGTACTATGCGAGTTCAGAAAAAAACAGAAAATGCTTGGTGTGGTTGGAAGAAGTTTCACAAAGAATTAGGAAGTGAATTGATCGATCTCTGATGGTGACATGGATCCGAGAACTGTTGCTGGTGTTATTAGTGGAGGAGGTGGTAGAGAGTTTATTTTAGACAGAAAATGTGAGCAAAGACCCAGAGTTATGAATAAGCGAGAGTACAATTTTTTTTCAGACTAATCCATTATGAGCAGATGATTTGTGATGGTAGGGAGAGAGATGGGGTGGGTATATCTGGTGGGAGTAGAGTATTCCAGACCTAGAAACCCAGGCAGGAAAGTGAGGATGTTATGAAATAGTCATGGAGAGATGTTGGAAGTTTGTAAGCAGGGAAGAACATTTTGCCTCCCACTCAGTATCACTGCCTCTCTGATGCTCTGCTTTTGGTTTCAATCTTTTGGTATCCTGGGGCTTCCCTTGGTCAAGGCTCAACAAGACCATGAGCTCTCTGGGGACAGAGTTCTGACTTACCCACCTTTGTGTCCCTGAGGCCTGGCATGCAGGAGCCCTCAGCAAATGAACAGAGACCATGTGCTGCTGAGTGCCCTTGGAAAAAGGATTCCAGAGAGGAAGGCCACTGGACATAGGAAATCAGACTTTGAAAGCAGGAAGATATACCGATGGACTCTCAAAGAAATTCATTTGAGGAGAGCACAGTTGGAAAGGAGATGAGCTGATGAAACTCCAGGTTGTGGGAGACAAGAAAATGTGGCGGAAAATCATCAGGGTAATCAAAATGAGAAGCATGACCATCTTCACCCATCCTGAAATATAATCTGTTTCAGATTACTAGACATGACCACTGCTACAATGAATATCCACTGCTCTTCTGTATTAAATGAAATAGTCATAATCTCAATCTAAAAAACTGAAGAAATATCTTTCCAAATGCTTCCTGCTTCCCGCATCCTCCACCCCCACCCATTCACATTGGCCTGTTGGACATGCTCCCACCGAATGAGTCAGGCAGATTAGAACATTAATCTATTTGAGCAGATGTCACTTTAAAAAAACAACATTGCACCATTACACAAAGCTTACCAATAATGCCTGTCATGTAGCCATGGTGCTGATATAAAGAAAAGGAGTAATTTTGGTGAATTCAAAGGAGATAAGATTACTGTAATTATGGGGCACTGCTTCTAAATAATCTTAGTTAAAAAAGAAAGGCTGTTTTGTATCATGTTGAGATCTGGGAAGGAGGAGAGAAAGCCTGGCAAAGAGGTAGGCTGTCAGAGAGGAGGAGGTGGGAGACAGCAGTGTTTACCGGCGGTGTTCTAGTGGCTGACTTAGCCTCCCTTGAGCTGAACACTTTCCTGAGAGAAAACAAGGTCTTTTGAAGGTTGCTGGGGGAAGAATCCCAAGGGTTTGCTCAGAATAAACTGCAACTCTCTCCTCACAGGTTGCCTAAATCCAATCCTTCTTTTCCAAAGCCCTGGTCAAATCCTTTCGCTCTGTGAAATCATCCCATTTCACTTGAAGTCTGCAGAACTCTGCTTCCTGAATGGTAGTACCAGTCACAGGGCAATTAATCAGGGTGAGTTTTATTCCCTTTCCCTGGAAAAGGAAACAGCAGCCCACTCCAGTGTTCTTGCCTGGAGAATTCCTGGGACAGAGGAGCTTGGAGGGCTACAGTCCATGGGGTCACAAAGAGTCAGACATGACTGAGTGACTAACACACTTTCACTTTATGACTTCAGTGGTGATGAACCCATATCTTCTGTTATTATTTAATCTTTCTTATGCTCACATACAGACTCCCTAACCCTATTGGCACCTGTTTGAAGAAGGCATGGTGGCATAGCCCACTCTAGGGTGTCCTAGAACGCCATAAATAAATTAGGTCCTCAGTACCTCCTGGTTGGTCAATTAAGTATTAAAGCAAGTGGCTGGCAGGTAAGGTGGCCTACCTCTATGATGGGGGGGTGATGAAGTAGACAAAGGAAACTAACGTCCGTTGAACATCTATGATCCAAACCCTTTTTCTAGGATTAGATGATCTCAGTTTAACCATTTGAAAATTCCTGTAAAGTAGGTAACCTTGAATTAATGGTAAGGAAATGGAGACTTGGGGGAATTAAAGTGGGTTTCCCACTCTAAGTGGTACATCACTCTAAGTGGCAGGATCAGGGCTTTAATCTTGGACTTGTCTGACTCCAAAGTTTGTGTACCTTCCAGATGAACCTTTAATCCTTTAATAATCACCCCCACCCCGGCTACTTCATAGACTCTCTTTTCCTTTGACCAAGCTCAGAAATTCTGGCAGTTTTTGCCTGGTAGCTGAAAAGTTTGATGCCTGTGAAAACACTCCTAGGGTGAGGGTGAGGTAGAGAAGGTAGACTGATGTTCTCCCACCCCCACCTCTAAATCAAAGTGAAAGTGAAGATAGCTCAATTGTGTCCAACTCTTTGTGATCCCATGGACTATACAGTCCATGGAATTTTCCAGGCCAGAATACTGGAGTGGGTAGACTTTTCCTTCTCCAGGGGATCTTCCCAACCCAGGGATCAAACTCAGGTCTCCTGTATTAGAGGTGGATTCTTTATCAGCTGAGCCACAAGGAAAGCCCCCACCTCTAAATGCCCACATCCTAATCCCTGTAATCCCTGGGCTTTCTTGGTGGCTCAGAAGGTAAAGAATCTGCCTGCAATGCAGGAGACCTGGGTTGATCTCTGGGTTGGGAAGATTCTGTGAAGAAGGGTATGGCTACCCACTCCAGTATTCTGGCCTGGAGAATTCCATGGCTAGAGGAGGCTGGCAGGCTACAGTCCATAGGGTCACAAAGAGTGGGACAGGACTTTCACTTCACTTCACTTTAATCCCTGTAACCCATGAATATGTTAAGTCACATGGCTTAAGTCAATTAAGGTTACAGGTTGATTCAAAATTGCTAACTAGCTGACCTTAAAATAAGGCGATTATACTGGATTACCTGGGTGTGCCCAATGTTATCACAAGCGTTGTTAAATGATGGAAGAAGAAGACAGAAGAGATGGTGAGTGATTCAATGTGAGAAGGTCTCGATGTTCAGTTCAGTTCAGTCACTCTGTCATGTCCGACTCTTTGCAAATGTGATGTTACTGGCTTTGAAGATGGAGGAAGGAGTCACAAGCCAAGAAATGTGAGCAACTTTTAGAAATTGGTAAAGACAAGGACATGGATTATCCCACAGAGCCTCCAGAGAGGAACAGAGCTCTTATGACACCTTGATATGTTTTAAATTTTTATTTTGTGTTGGGGTACAGCCGATTAACGTTGTGGTAGTTTCAGGTGAACAGCAAAGGGACTTGGCCATATATGCACATGGATCCATTCTCTCCCAGCTCCCCTCCCATCAAGGGTGACACGTAACTTTGAACAGAGTTTCCAGTGCTGTACAGTAGGTCCTGTTGACGACTTGATTTTAGCCCAGTGAGACCTGTATCAGATCCTGACATCCCAAACTGTCAGATAATGCATGTGTTTAAGCCACTAAGTTTGCCACAATTTGCTACAGCAGCAACCAGAGACTGATATCTGAAGTCAAATAAATGGATCTTTGTTCCTGTTACAAACTTATGGGGATGTTAAGAACAGGTCTGAAGGGCTTGAAGAAGAGAACAAGAGTCTGCCGAACTTAGACAGAGAGGTGGAGAGAAAGGAAAACGAAAGCCAAGATAAAGAAAAAGGGTGAAGCCGAGGTCAGGATGAGGGTGGGGACTCCTAGAAGGCAGCTCTATGGCATCCTCAGTGCCATACACAGGGCCTATGTGTATATAAGGATATAGCAGGTGCTCCCTTCAAGAATCATTGATTCAATGGAATGAATGAATGAGTAGAGGGAATGATGAATGAAGGAAGAAGAGAATGACCAGAGGAAAGAAGAGAGAGTAAGTAAATGTGTATGGAGATGAGAGATACGGTAAGAGGGAAATAAGGTGGGGAAACAGCTGGACTGAAGGTTCTGGAATACATTTATACTAAAGCAAGGAGAGATAAGAAAGCCTTCCTCAGTGATCAAGGCAAAGAAATAGAGGAAAATAATAGAATGGGAAAGATTGGAAAACTCTTCAATAAAGTTAGAAATAAAAAAGGAATATTTCATGCAAAGATGGGCACAACAAAGGACAGAAATGGTATAGACCTATCAGAAGCAGAAGATATTAAGAAGAGGTAGCAAGAATACACAGAACTGTACCAAAAGATCTTTGCAACCCAGATAACCACAATGGTGTGATCACTCACCTAGAGCCAGACATCCTAGAATGTGAAGTCAAGTGGGCCTTACGAAGCATCACTATGAACAAAGCTAGTGGAGGCGATGGAATTCCAGTTGAGCTATTTAAAATCCTACAAGATGATGCTGTGAATGTACTACACTCAATATGCCAGCAAATTTGGAAAATTCAGCAGTGGCCATAGGACTGGGAAAGGTCAGTTTTCATTCTAATCCCAAAGAAAGGCAATGCCAAAGAATGTTCAAACTACCACACAATTGTACTCATCTCATATGCTAACAAAGTAATGCTCAAAATTCTCCGAGCCAGGCTTCAATAGCATGTGAACTGTGAACTTCCAGATGTACAAGCTGAATTTAGAAAAGGCAGGGGAACCTGAGATCAAACTGCCAACATCCATTGGATCATTGAAAAAGCAAGCAAACTCCAAAAAAACATCTACTTCTGCTTTATTGACTACGCCAAAGCCTTTGACTGTGTGGATCACAACAAACTGTGGATAATTCTTAGAGATGGGAATACTAGACCACCTGGGCTACCTCCTGGGAGATCTGTATGCAGGTCAAGAAGCAATAGTTAGAACTGGACATGGAACAACAGACTGGTTCCAAATCGGAAAAGAAGTATGTCAAGGCTGTATATTGTCACCCTGCTTGTTTAACTTATATGCAGAGTACATCATGAGAAAATCTGGGCTGGATGAAGCACAAGCTGGAATCAAAATTGCTGGGAGAAATATCAATAACCTCAGATATGCAGATGACACCTCCCTTATAGCAGAAACTGAAGAACTAAAGAGCTTCTTGATGAAAGTGAAAGAGGAGAGAGAAAAAGCTGACTTAAAGCTCAGTATTCAGAAAACTAAGCTCATGGAATCCAGCCTCATCACTTCATGGCAAACAGATGGGAAAATAATGGAAATAGTGATAGACTTTTTTGGGGGGCCTCCAAAATCACTGCAGATGGTGACTGCAGCCATGAAATTGAAAGACGCTTGCTCCTTGGAAGAAAAGCTATATCCAACCTAGACGGCATATTAAAAAGCAGAGACATTACTTTGCCAACAACTGTCCATCTAGTCAAAGCTATGATTTTTCCAGTAATCATGAAAACGTGTGAGAGTTGGACTATAAAGAAAGCTGAATGCCGAAGAACTGATGCTTTTGTACTGTGATTTTGAAGAAGACTCTTGAGAGTCCCTTGGACTGCAAGGAGATCCAACCAGTCCATCCTAAAGGAAATCAGTCCTGAATATTCATTGGAAGGACTGATGCTGAAGCTGAAACTCCAGTAGGCCACCTGATGCAAAGAACTGACTCATTGGAAAAGACCCTGATGCTGGGAAAGATTGAAGGAGGAGAAGGGGATGACAGAAGGTGAGATGATTGGATGATATCACCAACTCAATGGACATGAGTTTGAGTAAGCTCCAGGAGTTGGTGATGGACAGGGAGGCCTGGCATACTGCTGTCCATGGGGCTGTGAGGAGCTGGACACAACTGAGCAACTGAACTCAACTGAAAAGCTGGTTCTTCATTGTGGGGTTCCTGATGGCTCTGTGGTATCGAGTCTGCCTGCCAATGCTGGAGATGCAGGCTTGATTCCTGGTTCAGGAAGTTCCTCTGTAGAAGGAAATGGCAACTCACTCCAATATTCTTGCCTGGGGAACCCCACGGACAGGAGAGCCTGGTGGGCTACAGTCCATGGGGTTGCAAAGAGTTGGACACAACTTGGCAATTAAACAACAAGAGTTCTTCAGTGAAGTGTGCAATCTAATCTAGAAACGTAATAAACAGTAAAATTCTTGCAAGCTTTTCACCAGTATCATCACTGATTTTAAGTTTCTCAACCCACTCTTTCTCATATATTATTCGAAAGAAAAGAAAATCAAATAGAAACACAATCCTTCAGTATGACAGTCAAAGGAATGGAGCAGCACTGCTTAAGAACAATGGTTTTGCAGATAATGGATTTGAAAAAATAAAATTTGTTTTTTCTGACATCTCAACTTTTCGCTCCAGTGAAACTTCATTCAGAACACACACTTGAAGGATCAAATGATAATCTCCTTTTCACCTAGATTTGTCTTCATTAAACTTATTCTTCTATTGGAATGATTTAAACAGGATGCTAAAAGCAGATTCCTCATTGCTTGTTCTTAAATCCTCTCAGTTCCCAAAAACTTGGAGAAAAGATTTCCGAGTCTGACAGTATCCTAATACAAGTATTACTACCTGTCCCTTAGCAGTCTGGCCAACAGATTTATTTGTCTGTTTGTATTGGCCAAGAGATTTTTATAAAGACACATAATATTTATTGCTTGAATTGCAATATGAAAATTTATATCTAGAGACTCATTTTCTCTGAGAGTTAACAATTATATAAGAACTGGAGTCTCAAATTCAGAATATGAAAAATGTTAAGTACTTGCTCTTTGTTACTGTTTCTCTTTAATACTTCTATATTTTCATTCTTCTTCACTTTTCTTTTCCACAGATGCCTGGACATGCACATTTGCATACACACACACACATACCTCTAACAACTAAATTTTAATCTGCATTTAATAATCCACAGAATTTAAGAATCCATAGGAAAATCCCCTGGACAGAGAAGCCTGGTAGGCTGCAGCCCATGGGGTTGCGAAGAGTCAGACACGACTGAACGACTCCACTTTGACTTTTCACTTTCATGCTTTGGAGAAGGAAATGGCAACCCACTCCAGTATTCTTGCCTGGAGAATCCCAGGGACGGGGGAGCCTGGTGGGCTGCCGTCTCTGGGGTCGCACAGAGTCAGGCCCGACTGAAGCGACTTAGCAGCAGCAGCAGCAGCAGGCATCATCCAATCCAGTCTCTTTCTATAGATAATGAGATGAGATTTGAGGTCAACAGAGAGAATGTTAGTGACAACAAGAAACCCAAATCCAGGTCTTCTGATTCTCCTCATGTTCATGTGTTTTCCATTATAAGAAACCACCCCTAAGTGCAATAAATATGTCTATGAAAATACCAGGAGCCCCTGTATTGTGTTTCTTCCACCTCCTTTCCCTGCTTCCTCTTCCCTCTGCTTAGATTGCATTATTTGTTAATCAGATCCATCATTATTTTTTTAAACCAGGAGGTGAGGAATCAGATGTTTTACTGTTTTGCAGAGGCCCTTTCAAACGGATGCAAAAGGATGGACAAATGCTGATGTGGCAGAGTTAAAATGAAAGTGTAAGTCACTCAGTCATGTCAGACTCTTTGTGACCCCAGGAACTATACAGTGCATGGAATTCTCCAGGCCAGAATGCTGGAGTGGATAGCCTTACTCTTCTCCAGGGGCTCTCCCCAACCCAGGGATCCTGCATTGCATTGCAACCTAGGTCTCCTGCATTGCAGGAGGATTCTTTACCAGCTGAGACACAAGGGAAGCCCAAGAATACTGAAGTTGGGTAGCCTATCCCTTCTCTAGCAATCTTCCTGACCCAGGAATCTTACCAGGGTCTCCTGCATTGCAGGTGGGGATACTTTACCAACTGAGCTATCGGGGAAGCCAGTTGGGAAAATTATGTGTGTTATTACTATCAATACCATGAAAATGAATGTCTCAATTAGAAATCATAAATTAGCTATATATAATACATATATATATATATGAATAGAAAAGGTGTCTTTGGTATGTTAAATGAGAAAATTAAATTGCAGAATGCAATGTATACAGTTGCATTTTTGTTAAAACAGATGGAAAAATATGTGGAAGCATATATACCAAATTGATTTTATTGGTTACATAAGTGGTGTAAGATTACGGAAAAGATGAACTCTTAACTTTTTCACTTTAGGAACTTCTTTTTGTAATTTAAATACCATTAACAAAGAAGTGAGTTAGCCTGGAATGCGGATCTTTTTCTTTATAATTTTCTTTATTTTCGGCTGTGATGGATCTTCATAGCTTCATTGCTGCACAGGCTTTTCTCTAGCTGCGGAGAGTAGGGGCTATTCTATAGCTGTGATGCGCAGGCTTCTCACTGTGGTGGCTTCTCTTGTTGCTGAGCTTGGGCTCTAGAGCGCTGGGGCTTCAGTAGTTGTGGCACATGAACTCATCAGTTGCAGCTCCCAGGCTCTAGAGTGCAGGTTCAATAGTTTGGCCCACGGGTTTAGTTGCTCCATGGCAAGTGGGATCTTCCCAGGTCAGGAATCGAACCCATGTCTCCTGCATTAGCAGACAGTTTCTTTACCACTAAGCCACCAGGGAAGCCCTGGAGTCTGGGTCTTAACTGGAGAAACAGTGACCACAGATCCAGCAGTTGGAGCTGCATCCTTGGTGACCACCGTGATCAGGCTCATCCTATGTCACATTCCCCACCTTGGCATCTGAGCCAATCCTCACAGAACTGAGTCCAGTTCTTTATTAAATACATATGCCACCCCTTTCCTTTGCTTCTTGTCTCCTTTGGCATTGTCTGGTAAATGAAATCTTACTCTAACACTGAGACTCAAGTGGCCTTGCCAAGATTTCTGGGAACCTCTTTTGCCTCCACAAAGCTGTTTCCCTGACACCCAGCCCCTGGCTCTGAGTGGTTAGTCAGGGAAGGTATGTGAGCCCTTACACAGTCATTGCATGTGGCTTTCTGCATTAGCCTCACTCACAAATCTGGGTGTTTGTGGATGGTTTCCACTTTATCCTTGAGCACTGGCAAGCTCACTAGGGCCCTACATATTATCCTTGCTCATACTAGTCTCTGCTTTGGGGTTGGATGGCTCCCTCATAACTCCAGCTTGAGGCTGGTTTCTATGCATGGACAAATCTGCATAGAATATTGCCACTGTCTGATTTGACCTCTTGCTAAGGCTCTGTGTTGCCTGTAACCCAGGGTACTTGGTTAGTTTCTAACATTCAACAAATGATTCTATTATGCCCTCTTTGTGCCTCACACCTGGACCTTCTAGTGCTTTTGGACCTTCTATTGCTTTTGGACCTTCTATTGCTTTTTGCATAATCACTTTTTATAAGGCCAACCTCCACTCTGCCCTAGATTTTCCCTTTTCCATCACCACATCATGTGATATTTCTCCTTGACAACCCTGGACTTGGGTGTGACCCACAGAGCCAAGAGACCAAACTTAAATAAAATAGTTTGGCTCAATTTCACCCTGATGAATTCTTGAGGTGTCTCTGCCTTCCAACTGGACAGAGTCCCAAGCTGTAGGGTGCCATTGTAAGTTACCAAGGCTCCTGAGGAGCTTACAGTTTGTCACTTGATTCTCTCCCCGAGGGGAGACTGAATGCCCAGATATTGAACTAGAGGACAATCAGTTGTGTTCCTGAAACATCAGAGCCCTCTTATCTCCCAATCCAGGATGTAGTGGGGTAGCATGTCACTCTCCAGCCAGGTTTCACTTGATAATAGAAAACCTCTAGCTTTGGATTTCAGGAGACCTGGTCTATAATTCTAAAAGTTTTACTTGATAGGCTTCTGCCGTCACTTGACCCCTCTGAATTTAAATTTTTTGGATTACGATTGAGAATACCTACTTGGCAAGCCTCCTGGGAAGGCCATAGATAATGTTTCTGTAAAATGACTGAAAGTAGAGCTGCTGAGGTTGAAACAAAGGTTGTGATCCTGGAATTCTGCCTGCTTAATCCTATCTACACTTACCATTTGTACCAGCTCCTCCACCTCTGGTCCTCCCAGAGCTCTGTTACTTCTCTGGACATGGTGCAAAGGCAACTGCTCTAGATAACATGGAGTCCCTGATATTAAGCTCAGAACTAGAAGCCATTAATATGATTTAATACTGAATCTATACAGATGCCTATAGTTTCAAAGATTGATAAAGGTACTATGACCAACTGTCCTGATGCTCCTAGGACTATCCCAGTTTTTGCACTGAAAGTCCAGCATCCTAGGAAATGTCTCAGTATGAGGCATACCACAACAGTTGGTTATCCTAAGAAAAGAAGGCAGATTCAAGGTGAGGGTCAAAAGATAATGCCCAACCATTACAGAGAAGATTTTTACAAAAGGATATTGATCAGAGCATTTATTTAAAGTAGAAAGGAACTAGAAGGGGAAAAACAAAATTGATTTCAACCAAAGAGAAATGGTTAAATTCACATGGGCTATCAGGCAGTTGCTAAAAAAAATATTCTGAGGTACATCTAGAAATAAGAGGAATTTTCATGATATATTGCTAAATGAAAAAGCACAGTGCAAAACTATTTATGTAGTATAAGGGAAATATTATTGGTGACTTTTCTTCCTTAAAAATTTTCTACAGTTTGTATTACTTTTATAATCAAACAAAAGGTCAGTGATACTATGGTTAATGAGAGGATTCAGCATTAAGTTAACTTCAGTTGCTCAGTCTTTGCGACCCCATGAATCACAGCACGCCAGGCCTCCCTGTCCGTTACCAACTCGCGAGGTCTACCCAAACCCATGTCCATCGAGTTGGTGACTCCATCCAGCCATCTCATCCTCTGTCATCCCCTTCTCTTCCTACCCCCAATCCCTCCCAGCATCAGGGTCTTTTCCAATGAGTCAGCTCTTCAGATCAGGTGGCCAAAGTACTGGAGTTTCAGCTTCAACACCAGTCCTTCCAATGAACACCCAGAACTGATCTCCTTTAGGATGGACTGGTTGGATCTTCTTGCCGTCCAAGGGACTCTCAAGAGTCTTCTCCAACACCACAGTTCAAAAGCATCAATTCTTCGGCACTCAGCTTTTTTACCGTCCAACTCTCACATCCATACATGACTAATGGAAAAACCATAGCCTTGACTAGATAGATCTTTGTCAGCAAAGTAATGTCGTTGCTTTTAAATATGCTCTCTAGGTTGGTCATAACTTTACTTCCAAGGAGTAAGCGTCTTTTAATTTTATGGCTGCAATCACCATCTGCAGTGATTTTGGAGTCCCCAAAAATAAAGTCTGACACTGTTTCCCCATCTATTTGCCATGAAGTGATGGGACCAGATGCCATGACCTTAATTTTCTGAATGTTGAGCCTTAAGCCAACTTTTTCACTCTCCTCTTTCACTTTCATCAAGAGGCTTTTTAGTTCCTCTTCACTTTCTGCCATAAGGGTGGTGTCATCTGCATATCTGAGGTTATTGAGATTTCTCCTGGCAATCTTGATTCCAGCTTGTGCTTCTTCCAGCCCAGTGTTTCTCATGATGTACTCTGCATATAAGTTAAATAAGCAGGGTGACAATATACAGCCTGGACATACTCCTTTTCCTATTTGGAACCAGTCTGTTGTTCCATGTCCAGTTCTAACTGTTGCTTCCTGTCCTGCATACAGGTTTCTCAAGAGACAGGTCAGATGGTCTGGTATTCCCATCTCTTTCAGAATTTTCCACAATTTATTGTGATCCACACAGTCAAAGGCTTTGGCACAGTCAATAAAGCAGAAATAGATGTTTTTTCTGGAACTCTCTTGCTTTTTTGATGATCCAGTGGATGCTGGCAATTTGATCTCTGGTTCCTTGGCCTTTTCTAAAACCAGCTTGAACATATGGAAGTTCACAGTTCACGTATTGCTGAAGTCTTACTTGGAGAATTTTGAGCATTACTTTGCTAGTGTGTGAGATGAGTGCAATTGTGTGGTAGATTGAGCATTCTTTGGCATTGCCCTTCTTTGGGATTGGAATGAAAACTGACCTTTTCCAGTCCTGTGGCCATTGCTGAGTTTTCCAAATTTGCTGGCATATTGAGCATAGTACTTTCACAGCATCATCTTTCAGGATTTTAAATAGCTCAACTGGAATTCCATCACCTCCACTAGCTTTGTTTGTATAGGGAGTCCCAATTCCTAGAGTATCAGTAGCCCCAAAGGATGTCCTCTGGGGTGAACAATCATTTGTTTCCCCTAGAACAAGGATGTTCTTGGGATGCAAAATTTTCAATGTGAAAACTGGGAAAGTCCAGCTTACACCAGGATGAGCTGGGTATTGCAGCTTCACTATCTATCTCTACCCAAGCATGTCTTACAATTTCTCTATAACTTGTTGGCAGTGTGAGAAACAGCTGAGATATTTGTGGGTCTAGTGGGCAGACAAAGAGCCTGTGAAACAAAGTAACTGAATTTCTCAACTCAAGCATCTACTCAAGATTGCAAAGATCTATTCAACTGGTAGAACCAACTAGAGAATAAGTATCATGGGCTTTGGGTCCCTAGGACTCCACCCAATACCTCAGCCAGAATTTATGTAATAGGTGAGTTTGCCTAGCTGAAATCACAATACTAAAAGCCTCAGATAGAGCAGGGATCCCAGTAAAGCTTCATTAGCTCTATGGGAAGAGACTGATCTTCACAATTAGGGCCAGAATCAGAATATTCACATGAAAAAGAGCTGTTCTGATGTTCAAGGCTGACCAGTTTCCATTAAATTTTTCACTGGGCAATTGAAAAGGAGCCCCATGAAAGAGTTAATAAGGGGCACTGGACTTTCTGCACCTCTAACCAATAAATCCTCAAAGAACATTTCCAATAATGCTCCAGAAGCTATGGTATTAGCCAAGCTCCATAGTAGTCCCATTCAATATCTTCAGGTTCCTAATCCTTAGAGGCAAGTATCATTAGAAGAAGTGTTGCTCAGATGACTTCTACTGAGGAAACACACTGCCATTATCTTCCCTGAGTGATTTTCCCATGCTCTTTTCCTGAAACTAATACATACACCTCTGTGTGTGTTTACTTTATTGAGATAAAACCTATGAGATAATAAAACACTCAAGTCTCAAGTATATAGGCTCAATAAATTTTGACAAGTGGTCACACTCCTGTAGCCAAGCTCAAAACCAGAATATTTCTACCGCCTCAGAAAGTTCCTTTATGCTTCTTTCCAGTCAAAACTCTACTACTCATTAGGTGCAACTACTGTCCTGATTCGTATTTTCATAGACTAAATGAAAATTCGATTAACTCATAAATGTGACTACAAAACTTTGGAAAGAACTTGAAATGAAATTTAAAAATCATTTGGAAATGAAAACTAAACCAGAAAGAACAAAAGAGTGGCTAAACCAATATATAATATGACACTAGAAAATCTGAAGGTAAAAATGTAGAAATATTTATTTATTTATTAAAATTTTCTTTACTTTATTGTGTTGATTTTGCCATACAATGACATGAAACCGCCATGGGTTTACATATGCTCCCCCTCCAGAACCCCCCTCCCTCCTCCCTCCCGATTCCCTCCCCCTGGGACATCTCGGTGCACCAGCCCCGAGCATCAATCCTGGGCTGGCGATTGATTTCACATATGATAATTAACATGTTTCAATGCCATTCTCCCATATCATCCCACCCTTGCCTTCTTCCACAGAGTCCACTAGTCTGTTCTATACATCTGCATTCCTTTTTCTGTCTCCCATGCAGGGTTCTCGTTACCATCTTTCTAAATTCCATATATATGCATTAGTATACTGTATTGTTGTTTTTCCTTCTGGCTTACTTCACTCTGGATAATAGGTTCCAGTTCCGTCCACCTGAGTAGAACTGATTCAAATGAATTTTTTTTTAATGCTGAGTAATATTCCATTGTGTATATGTACCACAGCTTTCTTATCCATTCGTCAGTTGATGGGCATCTAGGTTGCTTCCATGTCCTGGCTATTGTAAACAATGCAGCGATGAACATTGGGGTACGTGTGTCTCTTTCAATTTTGGTTTCCTCGGTGTGTATGCCCAGCAGTGGGATTGCTGGGTCATATGGCAGGTCTATTTGCAGTTTTTTAAGTTATCTCCACACTGTTTTCCATAGTGGTTGTACTAGTTTGCATTCCCATCAACAGTGTAAGAGGGTTCCCTTTTCTCCACATCCTCTCCAGCATTTATTGCTTGTAGACTTTTGGATGGCAGACATTCTGACTGGTGTAAAGTGGTACCACATTGTGGTTTTGATTTGCATTTCTCTGATAATGAGTGATGTTGAGCATCTTTTCATGGGTTTGTTAGCCATTTTTATGTCTTCTTTGGAGAAATGTCTGTTAAGTTCTTTGGCCCACTTTTTGATTGGGTTGTTTATTTTTCTCGAATGCAGCTGCAGGAGTTGCTTGTATATTTTTGAGATTAACTGTTTGTCCATTGCTTCATTGGCTATTATTTTCTCCCATTCTGAAGGCTGTCTTTTCACCTTGCTTATAGTTTCCTTTGTTGTGCAGAAGCTTTTAATTTTAATTAGGTCCCATTTGTTTATTCGTGCTTTTATTTCCAATATTCTGGGAGGTGGGTCATAGAGGATCCCGCTTTGGTTTATGTCAGAGAGTGTTTTGCCTATGTTATCCTCTAACATAGTTTTATAGTTTCTGGTCTTATGCTTAGATCTTTGATCCATTTTGAGTTTATCTTTGTGTATGGTGTTAGAAAGTGTTCTAGTTTCATTCTTTTACAAGTGGCTGTCCAGTTTTCCCAGCACCACTTGTGAAAGAGGTTGTCTTTTCTCCATTGTATATTCTTGCCTCCTTTGTCAAAGATAAGGTGTCCATAGATGCGTGGATTTATCTCTGGGCTATCTATTTTGTTCCATTGATCTATATTTCTGTCTTAGTGCCAGTACCATACTGTCTCAATGACTGTGGATTTGTAGTATAGCCTAAAGTCGGGTAGGTTGATTCCTCCAGTTCCATTCTTCTTTCTCAAGATTGCTTTGGCTATACGAGGTTTTTCTGTATTTCCATACGAATTGTGAAATTATTTGTTCTAATTCTCTGAAAAAGACCTCTGGTAGCTTGATAGGCATTGCATTGAATCTATAGATTGCTTTGGGTAGCATACTCATTTTCACTATATTGATTCTTCCAATCCATGAACGCGGTATATTTCTCCATCTATTTGTGTCCTCTTTGATTTCTTTCATCAGCGTTTTATAGTTTTCTATATACAAGTCTTTTGTTTCTTTAGGTAGAAATACTCCTAAGTATTTTATTCGTTTTGTTTCAATGGTGAATGGAATTGTTTCCTTAATCAAAAAGAAATGAAGGGATAATAGGATTTGAGAGAAAGGGACAAATATTGAAAAGAGTCAAAGAAGACCTAACATATGGATACTAGGAACCACCATACAAATGAGCTTCTCAGGTAGTGCTAATGGTAAAGAACCCATCTGCCAATACCGGAGATGTGAGAGACATGGTTCAGTCCCTAGGTCTGGAAAATTCCCTAGAGGAGGGCATGGCAGCCCACGCCAGTACTCTTGCCTGAGGAATTCCGTGGACAGAGGAGTCTGGTGGACTACAGACCATATGGTCACAAAGAGTCAGACATGACTGAAGCGACTTAGCATGTACACACCATGCAAATACTAGCTATTCACTTATATAATTGTATCCCACCTCCCTAGCTCCTGTCTGGTAGGTTCCCTTTCTTCTTTGAGCTCATTCGCCATCCACAGCACACTTAAAAAAAATTAAAGCTGAGGAAAGGAAGAAATAAAAAAGTAAAGAGAATGTAAAGGAAGGAATAAAATAAGGAAAACAGGTAGAAGCCCTTCCAACTCTGAATCTATGAATCTGGGTAGACTTGGCAGGGAGAAGAAGGCTGGCTGTCAACATTTCTATAACTCTCCAGGTAATAGCCACTCAAAAAATAATCTTCATTTTTAAAAATAGCAGTTTCTGAGTGCTATAATCCCTTAGCACACCAGGTGTGCTAAGCGACATTTGGACTTGGATAGTGTAAGATTTGGCTGTCATAAATAATACCTCTCATTTATACGAAAAGTTTTGGGAGTCATGGTTAAGCCCCCATCACTGATCACTGATGCAGTGAATCCAGGACATTGATGGGTACTCATATCCATTCTTTCAAATCATCAGTTACCCATCTTGCTCCTTGATCCTAAAAATAGCACTTATGTAAAACACGTGTGATGGTGTTGGTGTTCTGCCCAGGCTCAAGGTGAAGACCAGCAAAAGGACCTTGGCTCAGCCTCTATCTTGCTGCTTCACTTGAGCGGGCCACTTGACCTCCCTCCTCCACGCCTGGCAGATGCTTCTTCTCACACAGACTGCTGAACCACTTGGACATTCTTCTCGGTATCCACAGAGTCCTTTCCTTCTTTTGTTTCATTTGCTAATGGATGACACACCAGCTAAATGGATATCCTGTGGTATCCTGGTGGTCTTTTGGGAGTGGGCAATATGATGTAGAGGAAAAGAGATTAAGCAGATCTACACTCAAGTTCTGGCTTTACCATTTTTAAGGTGTAGGATCTCAGTTTCCTCATCTATTAAAGGCAAATGGAATAACAATATCTACCTCTTGAGACCATTATGGCCATTAACACAAGATAATACACGTGAAAGAGTTTAACACATAGTTGGTTCTCAGTAAATGTCGGTTTCTTTTCTTTTTTTCCCACCAGATGGACTGTGGGCTGATGGATTTCGAGATGAACTAACGTTTGTAGGGTGACATTATTTGTGCCATCTGTAGTAATTTAGTGCTGTTTAGGAGTTCAAACAAAATGAGAGACACGAATGCATGGCATCAATTTGGTCTGATATCTGTGATATCCCAGTTTTGTTTTGCTTCAGATTTAGAAAATGGAAAGGTTTTGCTTGAATTTATACTATGTTTTAAATAAACAACCCCATATATCTTTAATCTAGGTCATCACACAGGACAAGAAAAAATTCCTTCTTAGAATTAATATTTATTTCACTTGATTTTGGCTCATATGACTCTCTTGTTTAAAGTCCTCTCCTCTTTTATCATACATGCACATACCTCAATATTAGTAGATTGCCAAAGGTAAATATAACTGGATTTCTTATTGAACTTGTGTCTCTGTATAATGATCCTTAAACCAGCAGGAGTGATAGTCTTTGACAAAGAAAAGCCTGTTTTTTCCTATCATAGTTTTTAAGAGATAAGTTACTCGGATAATCAGAGCCTGGCTGCTTGGGGATTCAGTAACAGGAATGGTCAGATGGCAAGTGTCAGGGTAGGCCATTTGTCATTAGCGATTATTATTATTAGGAAAATGGGCAATTTTCCTATGATAGGGAAGTCAGGATGATACCATTGAAAGAGTGGTTACAGTTCTGCTCCTAGTCCTATGACCCTGGGCAAATCATATCACTTCTAAGAAGCTTTAGTTTTCTATCTATAAAATGAGGCATTTCATGTAAATGGTTTCTAGGCTCTCTTCCAGCCCTGTAATTCCATGGTTCCTTGAATACAAAAGTGGTAATGCAACAAAAATCAACTGCCAGGAACAATAATGGAAGCCAGATGAGCTAGCCTGAGAATACTAAAGCAATGAACTTAAAATGGATCTGAAAAGCAAAGAAAATGTACTATGGCCTGAGACCATGTTAAGTAAAAGATGGGGGCAATATTGATTTAAACAGAACAATTCATAATTGGCAAGGGGAAAACTTCATCATAATTTCTCTTCTAGCTTTTGATCTTTGTATTCTACTCTCTCACTGATAGAACTCAAAAATATCATAGATTGGCCTTCCCTGGTGGTTCAGTGGATGAGACTCTGCCTGCCAGTGCAGGAGACACGGGTTTGATTCCTGATTCAGGAAGATCGCTCTTACCACAGAGCCACTGAGCTTTGTGCCCCAACTATTGAGCCTGTGTCCTATCTAGAACCCGGGAGCCACAATTACTGAGCCCACGTGATGCAACTACTGAAGCCTGTGTGCCTCAGAACAAAAGAAGCCACCACAATGAGAAGTCCAAGCGCCAAAGCGAACAGTAGCCCCCCTCACCACAACTAGGGAAGAGCTCATGCAGCAGCAAAGACCCAGAAGAGCAAAACAATTAAATAAATAAAAGTTATATTAAAAAACCTCATAGGTTACATTTGAAATGGAGCCTTTGACATAGTGCTACAGGGTGAAGTAATAGAGAGTGATAAATACGGGAACAATGACATGTCCAAATAGGGTTATTAGGGAAAAAAAAAAATCACAATTGGATCCAAGTTGGGGCAGTTACTGTGGACGGTAATGAGGCATCTACTAAACAGAGAAAAAAATCAGGAAAGATAGTTTTCAGAACATGAAGCAAATGTTTCAGATCTTTTCCTATAGTAGAGAACAATGGGAGGCATGAGGGAAAATCAAAGAACATGTGAATTACATGTCATAGCATCCATGACAATGGTAATTTTTGCCAGAAGTGTTTTGCACGTGTGTGTGTTTAACTGTGTGTTTCCCAGGTGGCACAGAATCCATCTGCCAATGCAGGGTATGCTAGAGACTCGGGTTCAAGCCCTGGGTCAGGAAGATCCTCTGGAGAAGGAAATGGCCACCCACTCCAGTATTCTTGCCTGGAGAATTGTATGGAAGGGGAGCCTGGTGGGCTACAGTCCATGGGGTCGCAAAAAGTCAGACATGACGGAGCTTGCATGTACATGTTTACTGAGTTGGATGGCATCTCCATTAACAAGAATCTTCCTACCACCCCACATAACTCATTCCATTTTCAGTTGAATTCAGTTTTTAGTTGTTTCTCCTAGGGGCTACAATACAGATTTCTTTAGCATTGAATTGTTCGTCCTCATTTTATTTTCAGGACGAGAGAGGCTAGAACTCTGAGTCTCTTTAACTTCTAAGATACTGGTGTGCACATTTGGAGTCACTTTTCTTCATTGATAACTTCTGTTTCCCATTAGGGGTCAAGTATCCACATCCCTCACCCTTCTTTCATCAGAAGTTTTATTACCTAAACCTCGCTTTCTGTAGCAGTCCTAGATCTAGGACTGTCTCTATGTCTTCTTCAGGTTCTTTGCTGAGATTGCATTTCCTTGTTTGGTTCTCTCATAAGAAATTTATACATCCTGACATACGCAGGCTTCAGCCCGTGAATCATGTGGGTAAGGCCCCCATCTCAGTCCACAAGGTAAGCACTACAGTGCAGTTGATGAGATCTAAGTGCTGTCTCCACCATTTCCAGATTGAAAATATGGGTTGCCCAGAGCTTTTTTCTGGAAAAGTCCGTGGACTTGCAGCTCTGGTACTACCAAGCAATTGCTGACAGTCCCATTAAACACTATTCTTTAACACATCCACAGATTGATTTGGCTGTGTAACCTCATACAACAACACATCACATATCTAGTGCAGCATTAGACTGGGAAGAAAACTCGGAATGCCTTATTACAGGCAACTTTGTCAATGTGTTACTCAATATATTGGGCTATTGTGCTAAGACCCATCATATGTGTCCAACTCTTTGTGACCCTGTGGCCTACAGCCCACCAGGCTCCTCTGTCTGTGGGTGTGGAGCGAAAGCAAATTAGCCAAGATGCTGTGTTCAGGCTCATTGGCCCCACATTTTGTAAATGATGATTATGTAACAGCCGAGATTTATAGTGCTGTGCATCCTGGGGTACTGGCTTGATCACAAGCTACTTTGTGCTGTGCACATATACGAGCTCCACTTAAAAAGTGACAGCATTACTGCTGCGTCGTGGCTGTGTCCAATGGGTCAGCCAGGAGAGAAGAAATGCATCTGCAGTTCCTATGGCTCCTTGGCGTCTTCTTCCAGCTTCTTAGCTCCCATCTTGCCTATCCTGGGTTCAGCAAACAGTGTGGACAGTGTGAACAAGATAATTGGCATCAGGAACAGGATCAGCAATACAGTGGGATTTTCCAGGCGAGACTGCTGGAGTGGGTTGCCAGTTAGTCCTCCAGGGGATCTTCCGACCCAGGGATGGAACCTGTGTCTCTTGTATCTCTTGAATTGCAGGCAGATTCTTTACCGGCTTGAGCCATAGGGGAAGCTGTATTAAACAGGTTAATATAGTAGGATGAGCATGGATTTGAAGTCTTGAAGAACTGAGTTCGAATTGTATCTGCCACTTACTCTCTTTTTTAAAATTGGAATATAATTGCTTTATGAATACACTGTTGTGTTTCCACTGTACAATGAAGTGAGTCAGCTATATGCATACATCTATCCCTTCCCTCTTGGACCTCCCTCCCTTCCACCCCACCCGTCTAGGTCATCAAACAGCACTGAGCTGAGCTTCTCGTGCTTTATAGCACCTTCCCACTAGCTATCTCTTTTACACAAGGTAGTGTATATGTGTCAGTCCTAATCTCCCTCTTCTTACCCTCTGCTTCCCTCCCCACCCTTCATGTCCACAAGTCTGTTCTCTACATCTGCATCTCTATTCTTGCCCTGCAAATATGTCCATCAGTACCATTTTTCTAGATTCCATATGTATGTGTTAATGTATATTTTTCTCTTTCTGACTTACTTCAACTGTGTATGAAAAACACTAGATCCATCCACTTCTCTACAAATGACCCCATTTCGTTCCTTTTTGCCACTTTCTTTTAGTGATCTTTGACTTTGGGAAGATTAAATTAGATCATAATGTTAAAATGTCTGGTATAGTCTATGATGCCTGGTTGTTGTTGTTTTGTCACTAAGTTGTGTCCTGCTCTTTTGTGACCTCATGGACTATAGCCCACCTGGCTCTTCTGTTCGTGGGATTTCTCAGGCAAGAATACTGAAATGGGTTGCCATTTCCTTTTCCAGGGGATCTTCCCGACCCAGGAATGGGACCTGTGTCTCCTGCATTAGCACATGGATTTTTTACTACTAAACCACCTGGGAAGCCCATGATGTTCGATAGTTGCACAGGAATTGTTACTACCTTTATTCCTTTTCCTGCTAGCCAATCTTACACTGTGTTTTCTGAGACACCTTAGAAATCTCAAAACTATACATTTACATACCTTCATTTGAAATAGCATTTCCTAGCTAAGAAATATAGACATCTGCCTCTTTGTACATTTCTTTAACAGTGTAACTACTGACTCTGGACCCCTTGGAGTGATTTTTCTTCTCTGGGCATGTGCTCAGACTGCTCCACTGCACACATCACCAGCTCTTGCACTTAATCATCTGTGTCACTCGCCTGACTTTGAATTAGCTGCAGTGGACTAAACAGAAGATTGCCTGGCATGTGGCCGAGGCTGAGTGAGCATTCCTGATAGTGGCTGAGCTGGGATTTCTGAACTTTCGAAGTTCTTGCTGCACACTGAAGAAAGAAAGTTAATTTCACTTTTGGATAATATTGAAAATCTGGAAGAGGACCAAAAATTAAAAACAAAACAAAACAGATTTTAGTTTTTATTTAGTATTTTTAATATGGTCAAAAAGGATTTATTCTTTCATAGTAATACATCTAGTGTCTTACATCTTGTGTCGTGGTACTTAATAAGCACTTTGTTTAATAAGGCTAACAGCCTTAACATAGAGATTAAACTAATCAAAAACAAAGTGGGTGATGTGATATCAACAAAAATTGACCTAATAATCAGCATGATCTGAGACTTGTAGGGTGTATCCAAAGAACAGTTAATTTTTTTAAAAGTATTTAGCATCATACGATCAAACTTGCTACAAGCCATATTTATTTGGTAGTTTTTGACAAATGTCAATAGCTAAAATTTGGTTTTGATGGATTAACAGAAGGAAAATATTACTACAACACAATATAAAATGAGATAGCCAGCTAGATCTCTAGGGCCTATCTCATTTTAAAATGATAAGATTCAATGAAATACTAAATCATCTGGTGCCAGCAGGTTCTTGAGATAACTCTCATCCCGATAATATGTAGACTGTATGTAAAGAAATGGATGTGGACAGTGCTTTTTTTTTTTTTTTTTTTAATGGACTTCACTGGTGACTAGTGGTAAAGAATCTGCCTCAGTGAAGGAGCTATAGGAGATGTGAGTTCAGTTCCTGTGTTGGGAAGATTTAATGGAGAAGGGAATGGCAACCCACTCCAAGTATTCTTGCCTGGAGAATCCCATGGACAGAGCAGCCTGGCAGATTACATAGTCCACAGGGTTTCAAAATGCTGGACATGACTGTAAGCGACTTAGCATGCATGCATTGTTTTTTTATGGTTTCCAACTTTACTCCAAGACTACAGTCTTTGTGATTAGAGACTTCTCATACATTACTGGGTTCTATTCTAATGCCTCTCTGCCAGATGGAAGGTATGGTGGTTGAGACAAACGTTCTAGAATCAGGTTCATTTTGTTCAAATCCTGGCTTGAACACTTGTCTAATGTATGACTTTGGGCAAGGTATATGATCTGTGTGTCTCAATTACCTCATCTATGAAATGGAATTAATAATACAACATCCTTCATAGAGTGTTTGTGAGAATTAAGTGTAATGATATGTGTAAGGTAAAACTGAATAAGTACTATACACTGTTCAAATTATGTATAAGATTGTCATTATAATCAAACCTCTGATAAAACATCTAACCTCAGAAGGGACCACTAGCTTCCATTCCACAGTTGAACTACAGTAATTGCTGAGTAGTTCTTTCTTATTTTTATTGATTAATGTACCAATATCATTGATATTTTAGAAAGTTCCAAGGGCTGTTTCAGGTGAACAGAGGCAAATAATTCTAGCAAAGGCTATGCTTTCAATGCTCAGATTCTGCCTCTTATAAATTCTACAAGTTGGTCTTAGTTTTACACATGGAATCATATGGAAGGGGAACACATGTATACTCATGGCGGATTCATGTCAATGTATGGCAAAACCAACACAATAATGTAAAGAAAAAAGTCTTTCCTGAATTTGTTACAATATAAAAAAAATAAATAATAAAAATATTTGCTCCCTATTCTGCATGGCTGCAGCTCGTTAATGTGAGAATGGTTCTAACTCTTTAGCTGTGTCTTTTCTAATTAAACAGGTACATTCTTTCAACTACTCCTGATATGGTAGATGCTTTCCAGCTGTGTTCCTGGAACCCTTTAAGGAGTCGGAAGAGGAGAGCGTGAGCTACGTGAACTTTAACCAAGGTTAACACAGTCTTGTTTTGTTTTTGGTAGTCCTCTAAGTTCTGCCTGCTTTCACTCTTGTCCTTCTCACTTCTGCTCTAGAATTAGCTTTCTCACTTTGTACCTTTAGTAGGACTTTAGCTCAAGTCTGTTCTCGGTTTTTCCACATCTGTTTGCTTTTTTTTTTATCATCCTGTCACTGGGACCCTACTCAAACAAGACCTCCACTGTCCTGATTAGGTCCAACCCAGTTGACAACTTAACGGGTTTTAAATCACTGTAAGTTTTCATTTTTTGTAAATGTGTTGTCCTAAATGCCTTGGCTTCTGACCTTGACTTTCTCATAATAAGCAAGGGAACAAAATCAATAGCCCCCATATTAGGGAATCCAAAATGCAGCTGACTGTAAGAAACACCAATATTTTATGCAACACACACACACACACAAAGTGTGGTCAAGTAAATCATGACCCAATGCCATCTTATCACTTAAAATTTTTATTTATATTACTGAAGAAGCTGTTTTAGACTTATTTAGCAATAGACTTTTTGGTCCTATGTTACCCTGTTGCTTAAATAACCAAACCTATCACATTTCAAAAGTTTATTTTTAAAATGTTCATATTTAGCTGTAAAAAGCCTCAAGGGTCAACATACTAGGTTGACTAGGAGAGCTGCTGGACTTCTATGTTTATCTAGTCCTTCATCAGCTCAGAGATCATCCTTTTAGTTTTCTCTGCAGGCATGGGTGACATCTGAGAAACATTTAATCTAGCATAAAGCCCCTTCCTATTTCTGTATAGACTATGTTATCACAGAATTTTGTCATGAAAAGGTGAGAAAAAAATACATAGCTACAATATCAAGGGAAATATATAAAGTCATGCCAAGCATCTAATTAATAAAAATATTATCTTTTTAAAATTAGTTTTATCAGCTTTTAAAAACGTGTAGTTTGTCATAATTTCCTCTTTCTTAATAGTCATTATTGTACTTAATTTATATTCATAATTTTGTACGTAGTTTTTATTTATAACTTTGTATTCTTTTTTAATTTTTTTTACCTAGAGAGGGGTTCTGTCAGTTGCATAAATCTGGTGATCAGTAACACCTGGATTAACCCCATTCTAAGGTACAATTTTCTTGGCTTAGATTTAAACCTGGTGGCAGCTCTAGCCTGTTGGGGATACATACACTATCACAGTAATATGCTGCTTTTATGACCCATTCTTAAATTTTTATAAGTGTAACTCCTTTAACACTGATGGGACTGTTTTGAGGTGTACAAACCATGTACAAACCATGATTTCATGAGCATTTTCTATTTGACTAAACTAAGTGTTTTTCCTTAATTTAATTACATGTTGTTGGAAGTTAAACTTTTGCTCAAAGTTAGCTGGAGATTTCTGATGAATTGATGTCCTGCCTAGTGTATGAATAGGTAACACCAGCCTCCCATTGTTTTAAAATCCTTTCATGTATTCCTAGAGATTTGGGTGTTTTTCTCATGCCTTTAGTTGATATGAAGTGAAAGTGAAGTCACTCAGTCTGACTCTTTGCGACTCCACGGACTGTAGCCCACCAGGCTCCTCCCTCCATAGGATTCTCCAGGCAAGAATACTGGAGTGGGTTGCCATTTCCTTCTCCAGGGAATCTTCCCTACCCAGGGATCGAACCCAGGTCTCCTGCATTGCAGACAGATGCTTTAATCTCTGAGCCATCAAGGAAGCCCATGATAGTCATTTTTATTTTTGTATTCTTAATAATTTCAAGTGTACAGAAAAGTGGCAAAAGTGCTCTGAAGAATTCTTTTATACTTTCTCCTCAGAGACTCCAAATATTAATACTTTCTCATGTTTATTTATCATTCTCTAACTCCCTACCTTTATACTTAGTTGTTCTCAACCATTCAAAAGTAAGTTAGAGATATGATGTCCCATTACTCTCTAATGCTTCAGTGTGTATTTTCTAAAAACACTCTCCTAAATAACCACAGTATATAACCGTGGAAACCAGGAAATTCATGTTGGTGTTGATACAATATACTATGCAATTCATTGATCCTATTCAAACTTTGCCAATTATCCCAATAATGTCCTTTTTAAGGCCTAGGATCCAATCAAGAATGATTCATTGGATTTATCTGTTAATATCTCTTTAGTCTCTTTTGATCTAGACTATTTCCTCAGGTTTTTCTTCCTTTATGACATGATGTGTTTGAATTCAAATCAGTTACTCTGAAGAATATCCTTCTATTTGAGTTTCTCTCTTGTTTTGTCATAATTAGATTCATGTTTTGCATCTCTGGCAGGAATATTATAAAAATGCTGTTGTATTCTCATTGTATTATTTCAGAAGACATGTGATTTCTGGTGATGCTAATCTTACCACTTGGCTGATAACATGTCTTCTAGGCTTCTCTACTATGAAGTTAATAATTACATATTAAGCATGTATATGTATTTTGTGGGAGTACATTTTAAGACTATGTAAATATCTCATTCATTATCAAATTTTAGCTACTAGGTTTAGGTTCCGTTGAATACTTGTGGACTATTTTTATAAGGTTTTATTGAAAAACAACCATGCCAGGTCTTTTATGTAATTTCTGCTGCTGCTTCTTTGCTACCACAGCAGAATTTAGTATTTGTGACAGAAGCTATCCCCCAAAGCTTCAATTATTTACTACATGACTTTTTACAGAGGACAAGCTTTACATCTGACCAAGTTTTTGAATACTTATTCCAGGTGTTACACATTAATTAGCACCTACCAAGATTTTAGAATCTTGGTTAGAGTCAGCCACCACATCACTCTGAATGTCTTCTGTTATGAGAATAGAAGCTTCCTCCCACCTGAGAGTCTAGTTCATAAAATGCTAAATTTTCATTCCTGGTTCTTGTGCTTGAAGCAATGGCTGATTGGTTTCTTATTTTTTCCTACTCCTTGTATTAAATACTTTATTTAGTTCTATTGTCCACTGGCAGCTCAGGTTTAACTAGAAATTCCAGTGACTCATATCTGTTTTGATTCTATAAACAAAAAAGCCCCAGAATTAGAATAAAACATGGACTTGAATAAATCTTCTTCTTACAATGGAGAGGAAGAACATGCCAATATTTACTGAAGGCAGAAAACACACCCCAGCAGGTGCGTTTATGAATTACTTTATGAGTGGGGCCTGGGACTCACTCATTCCTGCCTAGACTACTCGGAATTGCCTCTCTTCATTAGCTTGTGATATCACGTATCTTTGCAAGGTCATTTTGAATATAATGGCCAGAAATATCAAATGGAAAAATTACTAAAAAAGCCACCACTCATGTTGTTGTTAATGTAATAAAGTTTGAAATTAGTTATCAAATAGCCCTTCAGTGTTTTGTTTCTTAAAACGATATTAATTTGTCTTGTAAGAATCTGTATGTATATTTTCTTGAAGTGACTGTCCTATCTAGAATGTCTCTTTTCATTGGCGACTACCCTTAAAGATAGAAATAAATGCTCAGAGTATGTGGTAATGGTTCTGAGAATACTCAGGGGACTCACACCCACTGAACAGTGCACAATGGACTGATGATTTAAATGCAGTCTGTTCACCAAATGCTGTGCTTACGATAATCCTTAGCAAACTAACTTCACCTAAACTGTATCATCCCATGCATTGATCTAAAGGACTAATTCCATCCTTTCCATCACCAGAAGGCATACAAGTGTTTTGGGGGCCATGCATATAATTCAAAAAAGTGTAATCACTACTAAAATGTCATTTTTGGCTGATTAAAAACTCTATTATTCAGGTATTTTTACAATAACAACTTCTGAGAGAAGTCTATATTTAAGTGCAATAGAGTAAAATTGAATGTTATTTTTACTATAATAAGTGGATACTGAGCACTTGTAACCTACTTGGCACCTTAGATGGATAAGCCCTCCATGTTTAATAATACTCAGTGACAGACATGGGTTTTGGGAGCCTGAAACGTAATTTGGGGAAGTGACACAAAAATATAGTATTTTTGTGAATTTTATAATATGTGACGATATTTCTCAGGCCTTTCTCAAGAGTTTGGAAGAACCTGTGCAAGTGTAATACTTAACACCTGAGTTTGCTGCTGCTGCCAGTAACACTTTAAGAAAAGAAGTAACAACATGAATTAATATCTTCATGATAGGAAAGAGGAACGTTTTGGGGATCCTGAACTCTGAAGGTCTCCATCAGGAGCCTATAAATTTCATATGTTCACAGAGAGTTGTACAGAGAGTTAATCAATGAAAAATTGCAGAAGTGTGACTCTTGCCCTAGAGAGGTCAGTTGGGGGTCCTTTTATCCCTCTCCAAGAGGATATATTTAATGAGTAGCCTCATGCATCTCCTTTTCCTGGACCCAACCCCTAATCCTGACCATGGATTTTTCACCATTTTGTTGAGAGAGGATGAATTGATTTATTTTTAGTTGGAGGATAATTGCCTTACAATGTTGTGTTGGTTTCTGCCACACAGCAACATGAATCAGCCGTAGGTACACATATGTGCCCTCCCTCTTCAATAACCCTCCCACCTCCCACCCCATGCCACCCTTCTAGGTTGCCACAGAGCACTGGGTTGAGCTCCCTGTGTCACACAGAAAATTCTCACTGGCTATCTATTTTACATATGATAATGTATATACTTCAATGCTGTGAGAGAGTTTCTTCCTAAAGTCAAGGATAAATGCCTTGACACCATCCAGTTTTTATTTTTTAAACTTTTAATTTTGTATTGGAGTATAGCTGATTAACAGTGCTGTGGTAGTTTCAGGTGAAACTACCACCTGAAGTGAAGGGACCTGGGTATGCATACATGTATCCATTTCCCCCCCAAACCCTCCCTCCATCCAGGCTGCCATATAACATTGAGCACAGTTCTAGGGGCTATACAGTAGGTCCTTACTGGTTATCCATTTTAAATATAGCAGTGCTTAATACCTTCTTTTAGATCTTCCCAGGGTAAGATTTCTCATCTGAAAGTGTGATAACCCCAGGTCCATCTTATACTAAATACAAAGAGAGAAAAACAATTCAAAGAGGTTCCTTCGTGAACAGGAGCACAGAGAACAGGCTTAGAAGAGGAGGCCCTAAGAATGTAACCATCCCTTTATCTCTCTTCTGCTATGCCCTTTTTCTTCATAGCTCCCTTCACTCTCTGAAATTCTTTTTGTTTACTTAGTTCGTGTTTTTCTGTATTCCTCACTAGAATGTAGTTTCCATGAGAGTATGAAACTTGTCTGTCTTGTCTATCTTTGTAGTCCACCTGCCTAAAACATATTAAGTGTTAGTTCTCAGTCATGTCCAACTCTTTGCAATCCCATGGACTGTAGCCCACCAGACTCCTCTGTCCATGGAATTCTCCAGGCAAGAATATTGGAGTGGGTAGCCATTACCTTCTCTAGGGAATCTTCCCAACCCAGGGATCGAACCCAGATCTCCTACATTGCAGGTGGAGTTTTTGACTGTCTGAGCCCCCAGAGAAGCCCAAAACATAATAGGCCTTCCTTAAATATTTGTTCAAGAGTTATATGACAAGTATTCGAATGCTTTTCTGGGACTAGACTTAGGGGGCTGGGAAGGGTGAACCGACTTGTAGTATCTAGAGATAAGTTTCATCATATTCTGCCTCACTGTGACTATTTTAGTTGACTTCAGAGCCTCTGGCAGAATAACAGAATATAATCTCAGGATCAGAGAATAGTAAGAGATTTTCTCAATCTTATGTTTACTGCTTCCACTATATCAAGCCCAATTCTAAAATAAATGTCCGTGGAGCTTACATACTTTATGACTTTGTAACATCTTCTTTCGTTTTCTCTCAATTGTGTTCCTTACATGGCTATAAAAATTTGCATCCCATAATAAGCTGAGGTTTTCACTTTGTGCTCCCTGGAGCCCCAAGGGTCATTTTGGAGGTGCCTCCAGGGCTATTAGGGAGAATGAGGGTAGAATTACCTACAGCCCCAAGCCATCTATCCTTTCTTTTGATCACAATAGCTCTTTGAGTTGTTTTTATGTTTTGTCTTTGCCTGTATGATTTGACTTGATGCCTCATGATTCCAAGGTTTAAACAAAATATTTGAACACGATTCATCTTTGACATCATCTCCTAGCTATGAAAAATCCCAGATGCTTCTATGAAATTCTAAACATCTGAGTCCCCTGAAAGATACTTCAAATCTGAATGTTTCCTCACACATTGTTTGGCTGTTTTGCATTAAAGTCTAATTAATTATGCAAGTCTGTTTCAAAAATAAAGAAAAGATAACATACTTTTGCTTATTTATACCATAATCACAAGGCGGATATGACAAGCACCAAGAAAAAAGTAAGAATATTTCTACACCCTTTCCTAGAAATTAAAAGAAATAAGTGCAGAATGTGAGGTAAAAAATTTTAACTAGGAGGATAAAGATAGGCACCAGAGAAATGGTCTGGCTTTACTTTTATTCATTACAGTGGCTTTTAGTTAGAATACAAAAAGAAGAAAACCTGAACCATTCAAGCTGTGATCCCAGTTGAGATTATTGCATTTCTGATTGTTGTTGTTGTGTTAGCTGCTCAGTCGTGTCCAACTCTTTGTGACCCCTATAGACTGTAGTCTGCCAGGCTTCTCTGCCCATGGAGTTCTCCAGGCAAAAATATTGGAGTGGGGTGGGTTGCCATTCCCTTCTCCAATTTCTGATTAAGCATTCCTTTTTAAAACTTTCAACAGATGCCAGGCACTCTATGAATACTGCTTTTCTACAGATACCCAAAACACAAGATTAATGTGCTTTCTTAATTTACCCATTCAGCTATTTGAATAAAATGGCTTTCTTTTATTCAATTTAGCTCTTCTTTATTTACATTATAAAAAATACCATTATTCAAAATGTTAACAATTTGATTTGTTTCTAATAATTTTGAAAATGTAAATATTTAACTCTACAATGATTGAAAAAATGCTTTAGCACATTTTATGTATGTATGTGTGCGTGGGTGTGTTTTACCTGAAATTCAATGCTTTAGAACAGTTGCTACTCTTGAAATATACAAAACAACAAGGAACTATCAATTGCAAATGAGATTTTTATGGTGTCTTTGCAGTTATACCTTACATTCTGTATTATTCAGTCTGTATCAAGCAGGTCCAGTCTGTATGGAATCACTGACTGGTCATTCTTGGCTGAGCAGATTCTATTTTCTCTATGCAATGTGCCTTGGTAAGTCATTTTTTTCATATATTGGTGTAACTTTGAAAATGGGTGATCATAAAAACAGTCTATATTAGAACAACTTTATTATTAAATCTATCTAGTGTTTTCACTCCCAGAGAAATGCTATTCTACAGTATTATTATGTTCAGTAAAGGGTTTCTATGTAGCCAGTTTTCTTTATATCATTAATTATATCTAATTATAGATAAGTAAATCCCTCAATGGAAGGAGCTGAGGTCTTAATATCTTGACAGCCCATACAATGTCTAGTTCAAGGTTCCCATTTAGCCAGGCTTATGGTGCGGTAGAAGTAGCTTTGTGGTGTGCAAATATTACTAACAAGAGATTTTCCTGGTCTTCTTGGTTCAAGGAGATGGGGACAATGACTATGTCAGTCAGAAGACAGAACTAGAGCCATGAAGTATGGTGGTCAAGAACTATCTGGGACAGTCTTGAATTTAGCAAAACTTTTGAGGAAGGATGGAGAAGGAAGATATTGAAAGCCAAAATGAGCCTGATTAAGAGGAGACTGCAGAGGAAATCCTGGGCTCAGATGGAGCCAGAGAACATACGAGCATCACTCCTTACTAGACCGAGGATGAGCAAAAGCATGGAAGCCAGGGACCAAAGCTATCAAGCTGATCATGGAAGAAGGCAGGGTTAGGGCAGGCCCAAAGGCTGGCAATGTAAAGGAGAAGGATTAAATCTGGAGGAACAGAGTGGGCAGTGAAAGAAAAATGAGAACAAACACAGAGAGGCCCAGAGGAAAGCAGATGTCTGAGTTCCACTCCAGTTGTGTTTATTCCTGATCACCACACGTCCCTGCGCCTTAGAGGCACCAGGCAGAGCCTCTGATAAATGCACATAATCAAATATGGTTTCTGTTTCTGCCTCTGGACTTTGCTTGCCCTCATTTGCTCTCTCATTCTCTTTCCTTCTAGCTCCCTCATTTTTGCTCTTGCTCACTCATTCTACAGGATCAAAAAATACAGTTAATATGCAATTCAAGTCATTACTGTATCAATTGGAAAAACAAAAACAAAAACACAACACCACACAATCTAAATGTTGAGAGTGATGTTTTATTTGGTGGAAATTTTTACAACTTCAAGGTTGGGAAGCAGTGTCTCAGGTAACCCTGAGAGACCTGCTCTGAGGAGGTGAGGGGAAGAACCAGGTTATATACAAATTTTGCAACAAAGGGTAGGTCGTCTAGATGTCAAAAAATTATTGTAAATGAAAGAAAACCAGATATCCCAAATTAAGGAATTTAGCACTTCTTCATGGATAGGAAGATGCAAGAGTCTGGGCTCACTTAAATAGTTTTTTTTTTTTTGATATGCACTCCGGCTGTCTGGGGCCAGTATTCTTGTTTTCACACCCTGAGTTTCCTCAGGGTTCACTGTAGGGAGTGGCTGCAGGCTGATGGCCGGTAGATGGCAGGTATTCTTTCCTTGCTGAGTTCCCTCAGGAAGCTCCAAGCTTACTATTGGTGCTGGATGCACTTGCTGGTGACAACGACATCCTTTGTTTACTGATGTGGTAGGAAATATTCCATTTCTCAGCTGTCATAGCCAATTAAAACCAAGAAAATGATACCACAGGCTTAGCAGGCTACATGAAAAAAAAAAGCAGAAGATAAGTTACATGGTGTGACCCAGGACAGTGACAGGGATAAGGAAAAATGGACGAGTAAGAAGGGCAATTCAGAGGGGTTTGAATGATTGAACTCCCTATGTGCCAAACACCAGTCTGGCATCTCTCTTCATATTAATTCTAACCTTGAAATGGTGCTAAAGGAGAAGGAATAACTTGTTCAAGGTCACACAGCTCCATGACCAAACCAGGATTCAAGTCTGTTGTTGTTCAGTCGCTCAGTCATGTCTGACTTCTTGTGACTCCATGGACTGCAGTGCGCCTGGCTTCCCTGTCCTTCACCATCCCCTGGAATTTACTCAAACTCAAGTCCATTGAGTCAGTGATGCCATCCAACCATCTCATCCTTTGTCATCCCCTTCTCATTCTGTTTTCAATCTTTCCCAGCATCAGGGTCTTTTCTAATGAGTCAACTCTTCGCATCAGGTGGCCAAAGTATTGGAGCTTAAGCATCAGTCCTTCTAATGAATATTCAGGATTTATTTCCTTTAGAATTGACTGGTTGGATCTCCTTGCAGTCCAAGGGACTCTCTAGAGTCTTCTCCAACCCCACAGCTCAAAAACATCAATTCTTCGGTGTTCAGGCTTCTTTATGGTCTGACTGTCACATCCATATATGATTACTGGAAAAACCATAGCTTTGACTATATAAATTCAACTCTGGTGTCCTCAATTCAATACAATATGTATTCAAGTCTGGGTTCCTCTATTTCATAACCTTTGTTCTGCTTCTCCTAAGGAAATTATCTACTTTGGAAAGATTTAATAGCTTCTGAATCCATGACAGCAGTCCTTTCTTCATGCCCCTTTTCCTGACATTGTTGAGGTGCAGTTATTAGTATAGTCTAATACATTTGCTTTCGGGTATTCTGTGGTATCTTCTAGATCAGGCCCCAAACTTTGGGATCTAATACTGAAAATCTGAGATGGAACTGATGTAATAATAATAGAAATAAAGTACATAACAAATTTAATGTGCTTGAATAATCCAGAAATCATCCCCCACCCCTGGTCCATGGAAAAATTATTCCCCACAAAACTGGTCCTTAGTGCCAAAAAGGTTGGGGACCCACTGCTCTAGAGCCTTTCTTTCTTGACACTTCCCTCACCTTCCTTTAATATTACAAATGTAAAAGCACAAATGAATAAAACAGCTTTTGAATAAATATAATGTGACTCAAACAGCTTATGTAATGGGTCTTGAATACATGGTCTGCTGCTTCCTGTCTGATATGTGTGTGTGTGTGTGTGTGTGTGTGTGTGTTGAGTTGTGTCTCTTTGTAACCCCATGGACTATAGCTGGCCAGGATCCTCTGTCCATGGGAATAGCCAGGCAAGAATACTAGAGTGAGTTGTCATTTCCTTCTCCAGAGGGTCTTCCCAACCCAGGGATCAAACTGGGTCTACTGTGTCTCCTGCATTAGCAGGCAGATTCTTTACCACTGAATCATCTGGGAGGGGTGGATATAATTCTTAATTCTTCTGAAGTTGCAGAAGAACTTTTGTAGTCGCTATTCTCTGCCTCGGGCCATTTGTTTCCAACAGGAACATTATTTATAGAATCTTTGGGAAGATGAAGAAACTGTATCCTATCTTCCCATGCTGGCAGAGACAACTGTTGTAAGCTGCTAGGAAATTGCCAAGTACTGTTGTGATGATTTCTGTGTCTGATCCAAGAGGCTGTTTACTCACGAGGCACAAATCTTTCCAGTCCGAGGAAATATAAGTGATCCTTGGCTGAAGTCAGTATACAAAAGACACTAAGAAGTTATTTAGATTCTCATTTTGAAAGCCTCTAATGATAATACAAGAAAAGCCAAGCCCTGACACTGTATTTGGAAGATAAGGCTGTGATAAAAAAAAAAAAACAAAAAACTCATCCCAGATCCAGATTTTGTCTGGTTCACCTTCTGAGTGGTGCTGTCTGGGAGTGTATGCTTCCTTGGGAAGGAAGTTGAGACAGAAGTTGACTTGTGATTCTGTGGGTTCCTGCTGGCCTCACAGGCTTGCTGTCTTTATTCCCCGTGAAGCTGATTTATTTACCTTCTGATTCATTCATTGAACAAGATAAGTTAAACATGTGCTTGGCTCTATGTAGGAACAGGGAAAAATAATGCTAAGCAGAAACAAACATGCTTTTTACACTCAAGGAGCTTGCAGTTTAGTAAAGGAAAAACAGAACAAAGAATCACAGAGCTATGTAATTTCTTCCTGTGAGTGATGCAAAAATGCCAGCCAGACTTTGGGAGAGTCTAACATAGATTGAATCTAGTCTGCAGAATTGGGGTTGATGTCCCTGGGAAAAGATATTTGAGTGGTGATTTGAGAAACATGTATGCCTTCAGAGATGCTTGGGATTGGTAATGAATTGAGACTGGGATTTAGTAAGCCACTGGGGGTGTGCACACACATCTGAGCAATCAGCAGACAGCTTGTTTGGTTTTTTTCTCTTAATATGGCAGCATTTTGGCAAAGAGAGAAGGAACTCATACTTGTGTAGACCCAACCTCATCCAAGTGGCTTTTATATCCCTTCTCCAGATCATCTCTTGACACTAGTTTAATTTTACTCAGCCTTCAACTTATTTCTTCCATTGGCTTTTCCATGTGGGTCAACTGGTCAACTCCCTGTGGCAAGTCTTGGCTGAGCTGGTTTCTTCCTCTCCAGTTTCCCACCTCTCCACATGACCATTCTGACCTCCTCCCTTACCACATTCATTCCAGTACTCTCTCTCTTTTCTGTTGTTGACTTACACATAAATCCTTTGAGATTTCTAGGTCATGACTGTGACCACAGTAAAGAGTTCAGATCAATTTCTGGGTCACATGCTTCTCTGGTTAGAGAAATGCAGATAGCACATCACCTTATATAGTTTTTCCCACCATATACTAAAATCTGGATGTAGCTGAATCACTTTATGATGAGATTTGTCTAGATCTATCCTCCTGTGGATTATATTTACCCAGAAAATTCATGATCTGGGACATTTTGATAAAAGAACTGTAGTTTTCTTCGTTCATTATGTGTCACTCAGGCTGGGGGTGGCGGGGGTGTGATGTATAAGTGGGAAGTAAATTTAATAGGAAACTTAGCTTTTGTTTCCCTAGCAACACTAGTATTCTTACAAATGGGAATGAGACTGGAGGCCTTTGTTTCTGCATTCCCAGCTCTACAGGGCGAGGTGACATGCTGCGAGCCCTGGAAACAGTGCTGTGTCATACAATCTTGTGACACTCGCTTCCTGCACTAAATCTCAAACACTCTCATGGGCATTATGCTACAGTTGATATTCACCTGTTTGCTGAAAAAATAGGGACAAAAGATGATTTTGAGTCATGACTTAGTAAACGAGGACATGTTTGTCAGCAGGGCAGAGTGCATTACACAAGGCCAGAATGAGGAGTTTGGTGGGTCAGGAACAGAGTGGCTGGAAGGTCAAGGTTAAAGCATGCAACGGTCCAGCAGTTCAGACATTAAGGGCTGGAGCACCGGTATATAGGACCAGTAATCACATCACATATACGGGCACTGGTTCTTATCTCTCCTGTCTATTTTGAACATTTTATAAATTACCAGGGTGAGTTTCAATAAGAATCCTGGAGGATATAGTAAAACACTTTTATCTATTTGAATAATGTGCATTCAAGAGGCTTTGATAAGATTTGGTCTATTTTCTACATTTAGGAGATTTCATGGATGTATTTCTGCTGGGAGGTTTTATAATGCAGTGGTAAGTTTTGGGGTTCCAGTGACAGACTGTCAAGGTTTAAATCTTGGTTCTGCTGTTTAAGTTGTGAGACCTGGGAAGCCTCTTACTTTTCTGTGCTCAGTTTTCTCATCTGTAAAATGATCGTGATCAGAGATGGTTCAATGAAGATATCTACACAAAGCACAGGGAACAGGACTCAGAGTCTTGTGGTTGGTGCTTACTATGTGTTAGATGTCAGCCTGCCACCTGCTCCCACCTATTTGCCCCAGGGAGAGAGGGGACTTGTGAGATATTTTTGAGTCCTTGAGAAAATTTCTTAAGGACCAACAATATGCAAGTTTTTCCCAAACTAATTCCACGAGGATTTGACCGTTCCTGTTTTGTAACTGCTCCATTATCCATGTGATGGAACAAGGGCTTGAGATGGTGGAGGAGAACTAGGGACAGGAGATGGAGGAGGGAGAGCTGAGGAGGCTAGGAGAAACCTCATGGCCCTGGAGCTGCTTACAGATCGGCACCCACAAGCCTCCTTCCTCCCCCTCTCTCTCAGCCTGGTTTGCTCATTCCCAGTAACTGGAGATCCTGCTTTGGACTGTGAGTTGCTTTTATTCTCCGGATCTCCAAGAGCCACGTCTGAAATACAACTCCTCAGTGTGAAGTTCCTCACATGTGATCACATACTGCTGCATCCTGCAATGAGAACACGCATTAGCGCAGGCCTGGTGATAGGAGGAACCCAGGGTTCTGTGTGGGTGTGGAGATGTGAAGGAAGATTTATTTTTCACCCTTAAGATTAAGCTCAGAAAAAAACAAAACAAAAAGAACAAAAACCCTGTCTTTATCTGTCTTTCTTAAACATTTCCCTTGCAAGTTTAGAAAATTAGAGGGCACAGTTTTCATTTAGGGTAGTGTTAAGACTTACTACCCAAATCAACTAATACCAGGCAGAAAAGAACAAATGCCACAAATTCCCTTTGTTTGTAACAGAGGATAAATGTTACTTTCCTGAAATCATAATTGTTGGGTGTTCCTCTTTTCTTGTCAGTCCACATTCTCATGTTCCTGAGTGATAAGAGAGCACACAAGGCATTCTGGCCAAATGTGTGCTGCCTGTTCTTGGAGAGAAATTCTATCCCAAATACAGACACTTGGAAGGGTGGACTTGGCTGCCGTAACTTGACCCCTGCCCTCTGCAGACATCTCCCTGTACTTCCCCTCCTCACGCATCTCCCACTTTACTCTCCAGCAGCACTAATGGTCTCAGGATTCTCTCATGTCTCTGGCTCTTAACTTGGCTGATGCTTCCACCCTGAGGGTCTTCCCCTCTTCTTCTCACACTCTCACCCTCAACCTATCTTTTTGCTCTTTGTCAAGAGCAAAATACAAGGGTTAGATGCACCAGGCTGTAAAGTAAACAGCTCCCTCTCTGTCTCCGTGCTGACCAGGATGAGGAAGATGGCAAGAGCCAGTAGTTTTCTTTTTTTTTTTTTTAATTTATTTTTAATTGGAGGCGAGTTGTTTTACAAAATTATATTGGTTTCTGTCATACAACAATATGAATCAGCTACAAGTATGCATATATATATTTACGTATCTATCCCCTCCCCAATGGGCCTCCCTCCCATCCAGCGCCCTCTGTGTTGTCACATAGCACCTGGCCGAGCTCCCTGTGTTAGACAGCGTCTTTCCAGTGGTCATCTGTTCTACACATGGCAATGCATGTATTTCGATGCTACCCTCTTAATTCGTCCCACCCTCTCCTTCCCCCACTGTGTCCACAAGTCCATTCGCTATGTCTGTGCCTCTATTTCTGCCCTGCAAATAGGATTATCAGTATCAGTTTTCTAGATTCCATATATATGCCTTAGAGCTTTTCTGGTGGCTCGGATGGTAAAGAGTCTGCCTTCCAGGGTCAGAAGACCCCTGGAGAACACTATATTTATTTTTCTCTTTCTGACTTACTTCAGCTGTATGACAAGAAGAGCAGACTTTTCTCGACAGTCATTGGTCTCAGTGCTTTACAGGCATTTTCTCATCTAAATTATGAAGTATGAGGCCTGAAATATTATCCTCGTTTTTACAAATGAAGAAGCTGAGACTTATGTTGTTAAGTAACTTGTCCAAGTTTTCATGGCTCACACACCTCAGAAGTGTCAGAGGCAGGACTCAAACGTAGGTCTGTCTGACAGTCTAACATTGCCCAGGGCTGCAACCCAGGACCCTGGCTCACACTGAAGTCCCTTTCTGTTCTCGGGATTTCTAAGTAACCGGGGGTGGCATCAGTAGTTGGGAACAGAAGAGATACTCGAAGATGTATATTTATACAAAAGATAAATAAGGCTGATCATTTGCATGATAAGATTTAACATAGTGCTATTTTTGGGAGAAAGTTCCCCAGAAAGACAGAAAATATCAATTGTAAAGAGATTCACATCACACATTTTTTTTTTTTCAAGCCCATAAAGCAAAGCAGGACTGGATTTTAGTAACTGGCTGAAGGCATAGTATTTGTATCCTGAAGCCACCTTGAAATTGTTGCTATTTATTCAGTAAAATAATTCTGGCATTTTCATAGATTTTCTGTGTCTATTCTACAGTTTGGGTTTACCAGAACAGTTATTTTATAAAATACATTTATCATTTTATCTTCTTGTTTATCTTCTTTAAGCAAGTACATGTCTTGTAATGCTTATAATAGTAGGACATTAAGGTTTACTTAATTAAGGAGTTGCTATTTTCTTTTTTTTTTTTTTGCATGCAGTATTATAACTCTGACTCAGTTGCCTGCATTTCCCCTTGTAACTGGGTCACCTAAATTATTTACATTTAGGTACAAAAGATGGGTTAGAGCTCTCCCATGTACCTCTTATGTTACCCTAGTTCATCCTTATAGAAACTCCACCCTACAAATGGAATTTGGCAGATGGGAGCCACAAGGCTCAGAGCTCAGTAATGACCAGGCACAAGGTGATATCAGCAGCTGGGATTCCAGCTCAATCCAAACTTTGCACCAACAATGTACTTTATCACATCAGAGTTCCATTCCCTGTTTTCAGCGGATGCATAGCATCTTATTTCTCAATGGTTGATGGTACCTTAACACAAAACAAAACAGTTATGTAAATACAAATCAGAATCTACCTCATTCTGTTGTTGATGTGTTCATCAGTTATTTCCAACACGACATTGGCCCTGTCATGCTCATTATGTGAGTTTGGTGATTATAGGCAGAAGGCTTAGGTTCTAGCAGAGAGTGGATTTGGAGGTGAAAGGCTTTCAGGAAGGCTCAGGTCTTCAGTCTCTCCAATACCCATAATTATCCCTCTGAGTAATTGCTTTGTGCCCTTTGGTGGAGGCAAACAATAGCCGCATTGAAATAAGCTATTTGTGTAAATAATGGTGGGTTTTTTTAAAAAAAGGTTTATTTTTAACTTCTAGTTTTTGAAAAGAGCACAGTTAAGAATTCAACTGAAAATCTACCCAGCTGGATAATTTCTTTAAAATCACGTCAGAATTCTTGCCCTGTTTCTTCCTTTCAGCCCAGGATCCAAAGTGCTATTGGCAGTGGCCCCAGCAATGGATGCTGAAGGAGGGTTCAAGATCCAAGGTGGCAAAGCTTCTCTTTTCAAGACTCCCTCCTATGCCACTAGCATTCAGTGCGGACCTTCTTTGAATACTGGGGCAATCTGATATGTTACTTGGCAAACAATACAGTAGAATGTACAGATGAACAGCACCTTCCTGTCCATTGTAAGAGTTGCTGGGTAACTGTTTCCTCTTTTGCACATAAGCTTGCTGTCAATGCAGTTTTGGCCAGTTTGCTTGGCTAATTAATGTGCATCCTGATGAAGCCAGACTTGTGCATGTAATTCCTATATAGACCACTTAGCTTATTCTGTGCTGGCTGATTGCTGTCCCGAGTCTCACAAATCGAGGGCTTGGATCAGCAGGCTGACCAGTTGAGAGACTCTCGAAGGATACTTGCTGTTCTCTCTCTCTCACTGATAAGTAGCATGTTGTATCTGTCTACCCAAGGGTGAGTCTTTCTTTGAATGCGAATAGGGAATAGCTTCAGAAGCAATTTCAGCAGTATTCTAAATCTCTGCGAAGTGAACTGAAAATTGTCATCCTAACTGAAATGCAAAGGGCACAGTGTTCCATGCTCAGAACCCTTAGTAATTGCACACAGAATCTTAGATTGCATTGACTCCAAAGGCTGCCATTATTTTTCATGGAGTCCTGTCACATGGGGAGGGGACTTTAGACTTTAAGAGCATAGGCATTGATTGGTCCCTGGAGTGCCTTAGTTTGATTTCTGGCCAAACCTCTTTGTTAACTATGACACCTTGGGCAAGTCTTTACTTTTTGAAGCTTCATATTCGTTATCTAGAAAGTGGCGTAAGTAGCCAGACTTGCCTTGTAAGGCTGTGTTAAGTGTGAAACGAGGTCATCCAAGCAAAAAGCACTCAGCACAGTGTCTTGTAAATAACAAATACTCAACTAAATGTTAATGATGATTAACATGTTAATTTACATCTATGGAAGGGAAAATGAAGATGTGCTAGATGAGATAATTGGTGTGAGGTCTGAAATCATGAAATACTGAAACAGTTTCTATAAAAAGGTTAGCTTTCTGCTGTTAAGAGGCAGTTGAGATCATTTGCTAAATAATACATTTAATGTATGGGAAACACATGCAGAAGAAGAGTCAGAATTATCACATTTTCATTTTAAAATTTTTGGCAAGAATCACTGTACCAATCAGTCTTCATAGTTTTCTTTGGCAGCAGAACATTCTAAAGATTCCTTGGTTCATCATGGATCATTGACTAACTAGACTCATGCCGAATCACTTACTTGCTTGGAACCAGTCTTTTCATTGCAAAAAAAAAAGGGGTAAGAAATCTTAGTTCACACAGGATTAGTGAGAACTATTTTACCCAAATCAGCCTTGATGGCACTAACTCTTCCTCCTGTTGAAAGGGATCCTATGTTCACCATGAGCACTTCATTCTTGGACAGCTTTTGTATCTTTGCTGCTTTCTTGTCTCCTTCTGTGTGTACACCAAGAAGTCATCTAAGTAGAAAATAGGAAATTTCCAATTCTGTGAACATCTCTGGTTAAGCTCCAGCTGCACCAAGCACCTGCCCCACCATTCTGTCAGCCCGGCACAAAGTGGGGTCAATTTTTGTTCCAACTCCAATAAGACCACCTGGAGCAGCATACTGAAGATCATTGTATTCTGCAAAAAGTGATACAATTTTGGAAAAGATTGGTTTACACATGAGTTTTCCTTCACTCTCTTTGGAAACAATACCAGGTCTGACTTCTATTTCCTGGCTCACCTTTAACACTCCTTTTAAAATACTACCACCAGCCACACCACCTTTAAGATCATTAACCTCACAGCCAGGTTTCTTGACATCAAAGGACCTGATTTGGGTAAAATAGTTCTCACTAATCCTGTGTGCACAGAAGTGGGAGAAAAAATAGCCCTAAGCCGAAGAGTTGAGAAACATTGGCGTTTGATTGGTTAGGGTCAGATAAGAAGAGGAGTAACCATCAAGCCAACAGTAGATGATGAATGAAGATAAACAGTTAAATAATATATTTGGATGAAGTTAGAATTTCTCATAACAACCTAGTGGTATAATTTCAAAGCAGTACCAGCAAATACATTTCTTTTCTTAGTAGAGCTGTTAAGGTAGTTTTCATTTTTTCTGATGAAAATTAGTTTTTATTCCAAAATAAATAATAGGGTCTGTGATAGATGTCAGGATTAGTATGTTGCTAGGTTCAACCTACATTTTAGCAGGTGTCACTTTTGTGCATCAGTTCAGGTTTCAAATGAAGCTGCTGTTAAAACCAGCCTTTGCTAGTGTACACATACCACTGAACCTGTTTGAAATAAAGTTTTTCTCTTAGTTTTTCAAAAAAAAAAAAAGAAATCTTAGTTCACTGAGTTCTCATGAGGAATGAGTAGGATAACATATATAAAAGCATTTCCTAATCCACACAATACTTTAAAAAGTATTTTATATTATCATTTGTGGCTGAGAAGTTTAATAACTAAGTTATATAATTCCTTAGAAACAGCATTAAGAGTGACTACTGATGGTCAGTGCCAGTGTAGTCTCAGCTTTTCTTTTTCTGGATCCATATTATTGATCCTCTACTGGACAGATGGCAGGGGGTTAAGTGGATCTGCTCCAAAATCTTACTAGTGGCATGCCCACCATTCTACTCCCTGCCTCATTGACCACATATGACAGAACTACTCATAAACTAGAAGAGAACTAATTCTTCCCTTTGGGTATCTTGGTCTTTTTCAGGGAAGAAGTCTGTCTCTTTAAGGAATTGAGATCCATTGTTTGATATGGAAGTTATATACATCATTGGAAAAAGGTTATTTGTAAAGAAAGTCTTACTAAACCCCCCTCCCAAACAAAAACCCCACTGAATCAGCTGGTATTCCTGCAGATTCATTAATAAAAAACAGCTACCCTTCTATTACACAGTGTCGATGAGGGTTCTCAGGGCACCTATTTGCGATTGTCAGTGAAGTTGTGTCAGTCAACTTTAGCTGGAAAGAGATAGAAAACTATCTTAGGCTCACATTTACCTCACTGGTTATGATCTCAGGTTTGGCCCCATAAAGTGATATTCTGCAGCTGTGTTTATGATGTTCATTTTGGGTAAATTTTATCATAATGTACTTCCCTTGGTGAAAACCAAACCATGGTCAAGACTATCTTTTGAGTTAGGAAAAGCTTGTGGTAATGAAATATTGGCAAATAGGAAGGGGGAGAAAAAGACTAACTAAGGTGTATTTCACCAGTTGGATGTCAAATATTTGTTTTCAATAGATTAAATATTAGCACTTTGATGCGCTGTGGCTCAGTCTACTTCTGTGAAAGTGGCCTTTTCTTGGAGTCAGTCCATCACTTCAGCTCCTAGACCCACCACTTCTCACTTAGTTACATGGAAGAAAGAATGATCAGCTAAGAACACTTACCATGCATGTGGAGAGGATAAATAACTGGTTAGTCTCCAACTGGGGTTTTGTGTAACCTTTTAATGCTAAAACCACTGGAAGAGGGCCATGTTGGCACCTCACAGCTACCTCATTTCTCCCCAGCTGCTGCCCAGAAGAAGCTCCTGGGATTTGTGGAGATATGAAATAGGTGATTGAATGGGGGAGGAGAGGAAAGGGAAGGTAAATGTATCTGAAATGTGACAATGAGTGTGCCTCACAAGGTAGCTACTTTTAACTCATGTATCTACACCAAGGATGAATTCAAGGACTGGGAGATGAGTATGGGCTTGGTGGAACATGCTTAGGGTGTGGGGGAGATTAACCCTGGGCACAGGTTCTTCAGGGTGAACCTAAAAAACTGTATTCAGCTAGTTAGATATCAACACACTTACCCAATGCAGCCTCATGAGCTCCACATTTCAGGTCCTTATATTAAAGCTCCCAGCAGAAATGTAGATGGGCACCAACTCTAAGACAACTATGAGGAAACAATGGCAATGGAAGGAAGCAATGGCAGAGAAAATAATAAATGGTCTAGGCAGCCAGAAAAGCAGCCCTGGAGTCCGTAAATTGCCCACTGAAAACTGGAATGCAGTACTTCTGCCCAGAGCCCTCACAGTTCACATGGGTCATAGCCCTGAGAATAGCTGCAACTGCACCAAAAAAAGAAAAAAAAAGGCTAAGTAGAGCAGGATATCATCAAACCAGTTTGCTGAGTGATATTTGCCTAGTGCTTTGATGCTTTTGAAACAAACATGAAATCAAAGGGTAAGCTATTAGGATAGTACACAGAGCAGGTAGCTGACTGGCATAGCTTTAAGATAATCCCAAGTCTATGCTGCTATGTGAAAAGAACAAGCAGGCTATTGACAAGACTTTCGTAATTTATTTAGAAAGGATCTCGTGTTCTTAAGAAAGGACTGCTTTTTTCTTTGTTAGAGGTGAGCAAACACTCAACTTCAAGGCCATGAGATCAGATGTGATTAGCAGAATGTTAACTCATTATTCCTGACACCAAATCCCCCAGCTGCTGAGTGTGAGAAAGGAAGCAAAAAGCCACCCAAGAGAGATCTGGCTTATTAGCACAAGGAGGAAACCACCTTATTTCTGCTCTCTGCTTTACATTTCTATACAAATGAATGGTTCCTAATACAATTTTTTATCGAAGTTGACAGCTTTGAGTACCACAACATTAAAAAAAAAATAGATACCATATCCCATCTGTAGGCTAAAAAAACTACAAAAACTAGGACTCAGGCTCAAATGCTCAGAATAAGTGCTTTTCCTCCACTAAGTTCAGTTCAGTTGCTCGGTCATGTCCAACTATTTGTGACCACATGGACGGCAGCACGCCAGATTTCGCTGTCCATAACCAAATCCCAGAGCTTGCTCAAACTCATGTCCATCGAGTTGGTGATGCCATCCAACCATCTCATCCTCTGTCATCCCCTTCTCCTCCTGCCTTCAATCTTTCCCAGCATCAGAATCTTTTCCAGTGAGTCAGTTCTTTGCATCAGGTGGCCAAAGTATTATTGGAGTTTCAGCTTCAGCATCAGTCCTTCCAATGAATATTCAGGACTGATTTCCTGTAGGATTGACAGGTTAGATCTACTTGCAGTCCAAAGGACTCTCAAGAGTCTTCTCCAACACCACAGTTGAAAAGCCATCTATTCTTCAGTGTTCAGCTTTCTTTATGGTTCAACTCTCATATCCTTACATGACTACTAGAAAAACCATAGCTTTGACTAGATGGACCTTTGTTGGCAAAGTAATATCTCTACTTTTTAATATGCTATCTAGGTTGGTCATACCTTTTCTTCCAAGGAGCAAGAGTCTTTTAATTTCATGGCCACAGCCAACATCTGCAGTAATTTTGGAGCCCCCCAAAATAAAGTCTGACACTGTTTCCACTGTTTCCCCATCCATTTCCCATGAAGTGATGGGACCAGATGCCATGATCTTAATTTTTCTGAATGTTGAGCTTTAAGCCAAGTTTTTCACTCTCCTCTTTCACTTTTATCAAAAGGCTCTTTAGTTCTTCTTCACTTTCTCTCATAAGGGTGGTGTCATCTGCATATCTGAGGTTATTGATATTTCTCCTGGCAATCTTGATTCCAGCTTGTGCTTCACCCAACCTGGCATTTCGCATGAAGTACTCTGCATAAAAGTTAAATAAGAAGGGTGACAATATATAGCCTTGACATACTTCTTTCTCGATTTGGAACCAGTGTGTTGTTCCATGTCCAGTTCTAACTAACTGTTGCTTCTTAACCTGCATATAGATTTCTCAGGAGGCAGGTCAGGTGGTCTGGTATTCCCATCTCTTAGAATTTTCCACAGTTTGTTATGATCTGCACAGTCAAAGGCTTTGGCGTAGTCAATAAAGCATAAGTAGATGTTTCTCTGGAACTCTCTTGCTTTTTCAATGACCCAACAGATGTGGGCAATTTGATCTGTGGTTCCCCTGCCTTTTCTAAAACCAGCTTGAACATCTGGAAGTTCATGGTTCATGTGCTGTTGAGGCCTGGCTTGGAGATTTTTGAGCATTACTTTGCTAGTGTTTGAGATGAGTACAAGTGTGTGGTAGTTTGAACATTCTTTGGCATTGCGTTTCTTTGGGACTGGAATGAAAACTGACCCTTTCGAGTCCTGTGACCACTGCTGAGTTTTCCAAATTTGCTGGCATATTGAGTGCAGCACTTTCACAGTATCACCCTTCAGGACTTGAATTAGCTCAACTGGAGTTCCATCATCTCCACAAGCTTTGTTCATAGTAACCCTTCCTAAGGCTCACTTGACTTCACATTCCAGGATGTCTGGTTCTAGGTGAGTGATCACACCATCGTGGTTATCTGAGTCATGTATATCTTTTTTGTATAGTTTTTCTTTGTGTTTGTCCCACCTCTTCTTAATATCTTCTGCTTTTCTTAGGTCCATACCATTTTTGCCCTTAATTGTGCACATCTTTGCATGAAATGTTCTCTTGGTATCTAATTTTCTTTAAGAGATCTCTAGTCTTTCCCATTCTATTGTTTTCCTCTATTTCTTTGCATTTATCACTGAGGAAGGCTTTCGTATCTCTCCTTGCTATTCTTTGGAAATCTGCAATCAGATGGGTATACCTTTCCTTTTCTCTTTTGCCTTTCACTTCCCTTCTTTTCTCAGCTATTTGTAAGTCCTTCTCAGACAACCATTTTGCCTTTTTGCTTTTATTTTTCTTGGGGATGGTCTTGATCACTGCCTCCTGTACAATGTCATGAACCTCTGTCCATAGTTCATTAGGTACTCTGTCTATCAGATCTAATCCCTTGAATCTATTTCTCACTTTCACTGTATAATCATAAAGGATTTGATTTAGGTCATACCTGAGTGGTCTTATAGTTTCCCCTACTTTCTTCAATTTAAGTCTGAATTTGGCAATAAGGAGTTCATGATCTGAGCCACAATCTTGGTCTTGTTTTTGCTTACTATATAGAGCTTTTCCATCTTTGGCTGCAAAGAGCATAATGAATCTGATTTTGATATAGACCATCTGTCTTCTCTTGTGTTGTTGGAACAGGGTGTTTGCTATGACCAGCGCATTCTCTTGACAAAACTCTATTAGCCTTTGCCCTGCTTCATTCTGTACTCCAAAGTCAAATTTGCCTGTTACTCCAGGTATGTCTTGACTTCCTACTTTTGCATTCCAGTCCCTTATAATGAAAAGGATATATTTTATGGGTGTTAGTTCTAGAAGGTCTTGTAGGTCTTCATTGAACTGTTCAACTTTAGCTTCTTCAGTATTACTGGTTGGGACATAGACTTGGATCACTGTGATACTGAATGGTTTGCCTTGGAAACAAACAGAGAACATTCTGTCATTTTTGACATTGCATCCTAGTACTGCATTTCGGACTCTTTTCTTGCCTATGATGACTACTCCGTTTCTTCTAAGGTATTCTTCCCCACAGTAGTAGATATTATGGTCATCTGAGTTAAATTTATCCATTCCAGTCCATTTTAGTTCATGATTCCTAAAATGTCAGTGTTCACTCTTGTCATCTCCTGTTTGACCACATCCAATTTGCCTTGATTCATGGCCTAACATTCCAGGTTCCTATGCAATATAGTTCTTTATAGCATCAGACTTTACTTCCACCTCCAGTCTAATCCACAACTGGATGTTGTTTCTGCTTTGGCTCCATCTCTTCATTCTTTATGGAATTATTTCTCCGCTGACCTCCAGTAGCATATTGGGCATGTACTGACCTGGGAAGTTCATCTTTCAGTGTCCTGTCCTTTTGTCTTTTCATACTGTTCATGGGGTTCTTGGGTACTGTGTAGGGCCACCCAGGATGGACAGGTTATGATGGAGAGGCCTGACAAAATGTGATCCACTGGAGAAGGGAATGGCAAACCACTTCAGTATTCTTGCCTTGAGAACCCCAAGAACCTGCCAAATCTAGCTTCATCCTTTCAGATCATGATTGCTTCAAAGTCTGGATAAAACAGAAAGAAGCAAACTGACCACCAACAGGTCTGCCCAAGTTACATCCAGGCTGTGTATTGATAGGCTCCCTGCTTGTTTGGGGGTTGCCCTATAAAGGGGATGCAAAGGTAATCATATTATGGGTTTTATGACGTGGGCAGTGTTGGTGGTTATATAATAACCAAAAACGTTGGGCAGTTACTGGCATGGTAAGAACACTGTGCTAGGAACCATTCATGTATTATCCTCACAATAACCTCTGAAGTCGGTATTATTACAACTCATTTTACAGATGAAGACTGATATACAAATATGAAGCAACTTTCCCAAGGTCACACAGTAATTGTAAATCCATCTAGATCTGTACTTGTAGGCTTAATAATTAATACTTTGTTCTTAACTTTGTCATCCATGCCCTTCTTAAGTTTGAATTTAGAAGAACAATTAATGCAGTAGAAAAGGAACACAGATTCAGAGTCAGGTGACCTGGAGTTCTAGTTACAACTCTGAGACTGATTATCTGTGCATCTAATTTTCACTTTCTCATCTGCAAAATGAAGTCTTGGCTCTTCAAAAATCTCCATGGTTTCTTACAAATCTAATGGGGTATGTTTGACTAGAGACTATGCTCTCTCAGGTCCTCAAGGATCTTCATTTCCTAAAGTCTGAAGATTCTCTCTGAGCTTCTGAAACTCTGAAAAGCTACCCTAATTACCTTGGAGAAACCAAATGTGTGAGAACTATTTTATTTAGTGTTCGAGCTCTACAGAACTCCGAAGGATGTTGATAACTCATCTTTTCATGAACGGCATGGGCTTGTGTTGATTTTGACATCATTGACATCTAATGACTCCTCATGTCAGTTCTGAGATGCAAGTGGGAGATGATGGCTGACTGCAGCAAGGGAAAGCATTACCACCATTCAGACACCTCCTTTGACAGTTTTAAGCAGCTTAACAAGCTTCATGAGTGGCTCAGTGGTAAAGATTCTGCCTGCCAACGCAGGAGATGCAGGAGACATGAGTTTGATTCCTGGGTTGGGAAGATCCCCTGGAGGAGGAAATGGCAACACACTCCAATATTTTTGCCTGCAAAATCCCAAGGACAGAGGAGCCTGGTGTGCTACAGTCCATAGGGTTGCAAAGAGTTGGACATGACTGAGCAACTGAACACATTTGCATGTAAAAATCACTTCCACAGATCACAGCACCCTGAGGCAGGTGCCACTATTCTCATTTTATAGGTGAGGAAATTAAACACCAGGAAGTGGTATGTCTTGACTCCAAATGCTTATAAGTAAAGACCTGGGTCCTAAGTCCCATCTTTGACTCTAAATCTAAATGCATTTCCCTTGCCTCTTGTAAAGAAGGTGGCGCTATATAGTGGTAGATAAGATTCATAACTCCACTCTTTACTTTCCACATGATCTTAAATGAGTCAACCAATCTTTATGCATCTCATCTGTGAAATAGTTTAATAATATTGCCATGCAATGATCATGGCTCAGAAATGACATTCAAAATTACCTAGTAGAATAGCTGGTGCAAATTATATACTTAAAATTACTCTTATTTCCATTTCTCCCTGTTTAAAAACTTAGTATTTTTTTTTGCTTCTAGGAAGTCTATGGTTTTGTCCTTATAGTCTAATTACTATACAAACAAAGAACCGATATTTTAAAATTTTCCTGTAGAAATGGTTTTCTTGTCAGTGGAGAGAGAGAAGAGGATAGATTAGAAATTTGAAAAAATATTAGTTTAATCAGGATAATATTGGGCTACAGAGACACTGCTTTCTTGCTCTAACTCTCTTGGCTTCTAAATCTCATTTTCTGTCTTTTAAACTCACCTTTAAAAAGTGAACTCACAAATAATATAATGTATTAGTCAAGCTGTTCTCTCAGGCATTAAGTCCAGTAATGGAAACTCAGGCATTGAAAAATCTATATTCAGCATATACAGCTATGCCCATGGTGAAACATTTACCTGTTCTCAATTTACAGTGTAATAAGCAAAAGACTTGTGCCCAAAGAGAATAAACATATCTTCAAGCTAGATTTTTCAATTTTTATGTTATTATTTATGTACATTTATTTAAAAACAGAACATTTTATTTTAAATCACCGTTATTATTTTTCAACTCCAGAAGTTTGGTGTCCTGTTGGTTTTTTCATCTGATTAACATAATTGGTTCCTGATGTTGGGGAAAGGAAGGCAAACTATCATTTATTGACCTACTGTGTCTATAAGATTCTTTGCATTATCACATTTAATTCATTTGACCCCGAAGAGGAGTATGCAGAGCTTCAGTGTTGTCTGACTCCAGAGTCTGTGGTCTTCACTTCATCATATTACCTCCAGGGGATTCCTTTGTGATCTTTGTTAGGACCTCTGGTGGAGCAAAGAAAACTGGAATGAATTCTTAGGAAATGATATAACTTCAAGATTGTTTCCATTGAGGGTGTCCTCTCATAAAGTAAAAGAATGGAAATCCATTTGTCAGAGGAATTCTCTAGGTGAAAGGAGACATCAAAGTACAAAGGGAGTATAGTAGACGAGAAGTAGGACCCCTGCATCTGAGTCCTGGTTCCAGCACCACATCCCTTTGAGATTTGGGGTAAATTTTAAACTCCTCTGATCCTTTGTTTTCTCTTGTATTAAAACAAAGATTTGGAATCGTAAATTTCTAACCTGTCTTCTAGTTCTAGGATCTTATGGTCTAAAATGAGTCTTCTTATATGACTCTAGTTAATGGTAAAACAATTCAGGCCTGAGAACAGCTATGTTAAGTCTGTTAGCCTTTTAAGGACTCAATTTTGGTTCTGTATAATAATGGGTTTAGCAAAAACTAGAAATTATGAAAGACGGGTAGCTAAAATCCTCATTTATCTTCTCTCCAGACAAAGGGTTGGCAGCTTGCCAGACAAAGTTGATTTTTCTAGCAACATGCCAGAAAAGCAGAGTGGGTTTGGTAGCATAGAAGGGGCAACCACTTTGTGATTTTTGCTTCCACAGTGCAATCAGATTCTTACAGTCCCAGTGGGTATGCCCTTAGAGTTGAGCTGGAAATTATAAAGCAGTGGTCATCTCATAAGTTTAAGCAAAGATCCATATTCTACAAGGTACCTCCTGCTCAGTGACTAATAAGTTTCATGAGTTGTTGTGGTTACTAGGAGGCAGAGGAGGGAATAATCACTCAATGATAAAGTTGTTGAAGAAGGTTAGAGGCCATTATTTAGAGGTACATGGAAGACTGAACCTTCTTTGAAGGTTGAATGGGACACAGATAAAAAGAGAAGAGTTGGGGGCTAAGAGGACAGAATGAGACGAAGAACACTGTGCAGCTGGAGAAAAACGAATAGTTAAGTGCAGGCAATGCAGTTAGAGGTCTTGAATTAAACCCAGAATTTCTAGGCTCTAAAGAAATATGGAGTTATGCAGATGAGTCACAGTAAATGGACTAAAATTTTTTCAGTACCATTCAGTTTTCCTTTATGTGAGTGATTTTTGTTCAGTGACAGTAAAGGTAGAAACCAAACTCATTATAGACTTGCTTTTATCAAATTCATTTTAGAGAGATCACTCTGAAGAGGGTAACACTGATACTTTCACAGGAATATGCTTGCCTTTGACCAATTTGCTGACATCATGGTCTCTACAGAAAATAATGCTAGAGCTTCCCTGGTGGCTCAGTGGTAAAGAATCTGCCTGAAAATTCAGGAGACATGGATTCGATACCTGATTTGGAAAGATGCACATACCGCGGGGCGACTAAACCCATGTGCTGCAACTATTGAGCCTGTACTCCATAGCCTGGGAATCCTAACTACTGAAGCTTGCACACAGAGAGCCTGTGCTCCACAACAAGAGAAACCACCAGAGTGAGAAGCCCATACTGCAACTAGAGAGCAGCCCGCACAGCAATGAAGACCCAGCACAGCCAAAAATGAATAAATGAATGAAAAAATTATTTTTAAAATAATGTTATTAAAAGTTTCCTGTGGAAGTTGGGTCTTGGATTTTTTGCCATCAGTTGCTTCCATCAATTTGTCTCAAGGAAGCTATATTCTCCTTCTTAAACTCTTTGAGCTTAAAGTACAAGCTGACCAATTGAATGAGTTGTATGGGACCATTTTCAAGTCTAGAAGCACTTTACAATGTTCCTGAGTATGTGGTGTCCCACTGGGGTCATGCTGTTTATCCGCTGAGGATAATGACAGAAAATAAAGCTCTAATAGCTTCATTGTGGATCAGTTCAGTTCAGTTACTCAGTCATGTCTGACTCTTTGTGACCGCATGGACTGCAGCAAGCCAGGCCTCCCTGTCCATCACTAACTCCTGGAGCTTGCTCAAACTCATGTCCATCGAATTGGTGATGCCATCTAACCATCTCATCCTCTGTCTCCTTCTCCTCCTGCCTTCAATCTTTCTCAGCCTCAGGGTGTTTTCCAATGAGTCAGTTCTTCACATCAGGTGGCCAAAGTATTGGAGCTTCAGCTTCAGCATCAGTCCTTCCAGTGAATAATCAGGACTGATTTCCTTTAGCATTGACTGGTTTGATCTGTCCAAGTATAACATCAATATCTCCTTCTTCCTGCTCAAATCATTTCCTAATCTGATTTTAGCCTTCTGGTTCAAACTTTTATAGAACTGATGACCTTCTAGGTACTTCATTGATAGCTGTCTTTTCACATAATCCTGTTTAACCCACAAGTGGAAATACTTCTCAAGAATGAAATGTCCAAATTGAAGAAAAATATAGGTCTTGGATAGGAACACATTTTTAATGCATTATTTAAGGCTGTGTGTCATTCCAAATTATGTTAGGTTATTTATAAATATGGCCATCATGAGCTCCTTCCTTCCTTGCATCTATGTGCCATTTCTCTATCAGGAAATTTGCCCTCTCTTGAATTTGGGCTGGCCATAAGTTCTTGCTTGACCAGTAAAATAAGTTAGAAATAAACCATGGCATTTCTAAGGTCATAAAAAGTCTTACACCTTGCATCCGGTCCTTAAGGAATATTTCTCTTGGGGTATTCTTTGAACCCATCTGCCATACTGTGCTAAGTCCAAGCCACATTGAAAGACAACATGCAGAAGCTCCAGAAGACAGTTTTAACGGAACTTCCTACCAATAACTGGCCATATGATTCAGCTATTTAGGCTGTTGGACCTATTTGAGCCTTCAGATGACCTCAGCCACAGCTACCATGTAGTAGCACCTGTAGGGAGGCCCTGAGCAAGAGTCATCCACCTGAGCCAGTCAAGCTACATAACCACGAGGGATAAAAATAAATTGTTGTTTAAAGTCACCACCTTTAAAACTCTCAGGATGGAGTTAAGATTTAAAAGAATGAATTTGTATTGTCACTAATCTGCAAGTTGTATGACCTTTATCTCTAGTACTTAACAACTCAGGTATGGCAGGGAGAAGATGAGTGGTTGGATTGATCCAGGAGTATGGTTTTGGGGGCAGGTGCAAGGGATCCACACATTGGCATGGGAGTTGAGAGTACTGGTCAAAGAGCGGTGAAAGTTTTAAGTCACAGAATCTAAGCAAGGACTGGAGGGCTCATTGAGGTGAAAGAATGTGTGTTAAAATGAAAAGCTGAAAGGATTACAGTCAGAGAGAGACACTGTACAGATTAGAGATGAGCTGGATTTTCCTTATGGGAATAAAATAAACACAGGATGATGTAGGACTTCTGGAGAAGAGGTTGTAAGATATCAATGACTGCAATGTCATTCTTGTATCAGGAAGTCAGAAGACTCCTGTCTTGCTGTTCACTGAATCCAGGGTAGGTAAGGCATGAGCTAGGAAGCAAACTGGAAGAAGCTGGAAGATGTGAGGAGCTATAGAACTGCAGATACTCTTTTTTCACAGCAGCAAGGCAGATGTGCTTTATTCTCTAATGGTTGACACTGCCGATTCTCGGGCAAGGGCTTTTCAGGTTGTGCTTGTATAGGCACGGTGCATGTGTGCGGTGCTATAAATGATCTCAGCTGTTATATAACCATGCAAACTCACTGTTTACAGAATGTGGAATGGGAGCGAGGGCACTGTGAGGCAGGAGTGACAGGGAGTGGGGCAGGAGAGCCTGACCACTGCTTTCTTGGCTAATTGCTCTTTCCTTACAGCTCCATAGATGAAAAGGGTGGAGAACTACATAACTACACTGCATGAGCCTCAAAGGAAAAGATACAGAAATTATATAAAGAAGGAATTGATTAACTCAGGAGCCATGAGCAGGTAATAGCTGAGTGGGGCTTTTCAGGATCAATAGGAGTTCTCCAGCCAGATGAAAGAGGGCACTTCAGATCAAATCAATAACACCTGCCAAGGTTTAAATTCTTTTTCAGCACAAACTCTCTCAGGTGCTATACTGCCCAAACATGCACCCTACTTCCTATTTTCCCTCTTTTTTTTTCCCCAGACAATGACCTTTCTGGAAATCAAATCTTATGGAATTAAACTAAATCCATATCTTGGATACCAGAGCAGATCTTACTTAACATGTGCCCGAGTTTGCCACTTGTATAGTCTGGATGACCTTATTATCATGATTTTTCAAGGAAAATGGTAAGAGTTAAAGATAATTCTGTGAAGCTCTTATATATCTTTGAAGAAATGCCACTTTCATGACTTCACTGATACCTTAGAATCCAGTTTCTCCATGATCCGTATTCCCTTTCTATTCTTTCAGAGTGAGTGTAATTTTAGGAAGGTCATGGCCATAAAGGCTAGATACAGCTGGTATTGAAGCTTGCTAACAACATGTACACGCTGTGTGACTTTTAACACGCACTTAGCCTTTCTGAGTTGCCATTTCCTACTCTGTGCAATATGGGTGACATGCCTGTCTCCCAGAGTTACAAGGATGAAATGAGATCATGTCAATAAGTGGTATGTCACAGAATAGATGTTCAATACACTTTGTCTTTCTGGCTTTCTCTCCATTACCCTTGCTTCTTCCAACTTTGTTTTCCTGTGTCAATTTCTCTCAGCACTTGGATGCTGACCTTTTATTTCTCTTCAACCATTGACTCCTCAATACTTGTCTATTCTCTACCTGTCACAGCCTCACACAAATGCATTACAGTTTCCTGAAAGCCCTTGATTTTCCTTGAATCTTGACTTCCAGCAGTCAACACAGAAAGATCCAAGAGAAAAAGCAGTGGTGAAGAGGAAACTCTTTTACACTGAATGGTTTTAAGAGTGAAATTTTGGAGACAAGGGCAGAAAGTCATCACAGAATGGAAAACAAAGAGAACAAATATGAAAACATGGAAGAGATGTCTTAACGATAAAACTCAGAGCTGCAAAGGATCCTGCCGTGCTTACCTGAAGTCGAGTGATACCTGATTTCTTTGTGCTCTAATCACCGGTCTGAAATGAACGTATCTTGAATAGGAGGAGCAATGTCTTTTAGTAACAAAATGGTGATTTGTCACATTCTCTTTATAATTTTCATCAAAATGTAATCTATATTTTAAATTTCTCCTCCTTGCCAGCCTTGTTTTATATTTTATTTCCTACAAATATTTGCAGCCAAGAAAATCTGGGACTCTTGAAGCAGTTTTCTATTTATACTTTCTGAATAGAGTAGCCCATTGTCTTTAGGTCAGTGATGCTCTCTGGATTGTGAAACATGGTTGCCTGGAGAATCAAGGAGACTGGGCTGGGTCTTGACATGCAGGATGCTGGAATCTTCAGAGCTGCCAAACTTCAGTGGCTCCTTCCCCTTTTCCCATTAATGGCTACACCACATGGTCTGTGCAAATTTCTATGCAACTATGCAACTGCAGAAAAGCAGATTCATAATATAGACAGCAAATCCCTCAAAATAGGTAATTTATAAAAGAAGAAATGTAAATAGGCAATGAGCCTATGAGAGGATAGTCTGTCTCTCTGGTTATGGAAGTAATGCCACCTAAAACGGCAAGGTTGGACCATTTAAACTGATAGAATAGAATAATAACCATCGTTAGTGTGAATGTGAGGGAAGCCCAGGAGAGAACAGACCCCAGCGACTATGCTGGTTGTTGTTGGACAATGTGACCATGAATGATTTTTCTCTTTGATTTTTTCATACATGTCTGAATGCCTTTCTATCTGCCCACTCTTTCCAATAGACATGTTCACATAGTAATCATGTTTGATTGGAAAATTAAGGAGGGGAATGATCTAGCATATTATGTGTTTAAAACTTTCAAAAGTAAGATGTGAAACATGCACCAAAGTAGAGGGAATAATTTGAACATCCTCCTGAGAACCCATCTCAATATTTGTTAATCAATATTTTTACCTGTCTTTCCCTTCCCCTCCTTCTTCTTTCCCTTTCCTTCTTCCTTTTCCTTTCCATCTTCCCTTTTTTATTCTTTCTTTCCTTTCTTTGTTTTCCTTTTTTGCATTATATTAAACCACAAATCCATATCCATATCATGTCCTCTTAACTATAAATATTTCCATGTATATATTCCTTTTATTTATTATTTTTTTAAAATTATTATTTTATATTAGAGTGTTGTTAATTTACAAAGTTGTGTTAGTCTCTGGTGTACAGCAAAGTGTATACATATTAATATATATACACACATCTACTCTTTTTCACATTCTTTTCCCATATTGGTTATTATGGAATATTGAGTTGAATTCCCTGTGCTATGCAGTAGGTCCTTGTTGATTATCTGTTTTATATATAGTAGTGTGTATATGTTAATCCCAGATTAGGAGTTTGGATTAAGAGAGTATTTTTTTTTGTCTTTTGACCTTTCTATCATGATTTTTTTCATCATGCAAACATTTTAACTTTTAAAATGATATCTAGTGCTCTATTAGTCTCAGGTGTGCAGCAAAGTGACTTAGTTATACATATACGTATATCCATTCTTACTTAGATTCTTTTCCCATATAGGCCATTACAGAGTATTGAGTAGAGTTCTCTGTGCTTATATATTCCTTTCAAAAGGGATGGTTTCTTGCATAACTGCAGTTCCATTATCATGCCTGACAAAATTAATAAAAATTCATTAGTAAAGTCTAATTCCAACTGTACTGTAACATTTCCCCAGTTGTCTCAAAAAAGAATTTTACATGGATTTATTTGAATCAGGACCCAAATGAGGTCCAATTATTGCAGCATTTTATTATAGTGCTTTTTAAATCTCTTTTAATTTGCAACAGATTCCAGTATTCCTGTTTTTTTTTTTTTTCCTGGTCTTTGACTTGCTGAATAAATGTTAGTTTTCCTGCAAATTGTACCAAATCCCGAATTTGTCTCTATGTTCTTCTCCTTCCCTGCAAACTAAAGGTTAGACCTAAATCTTGATTAAATTCAGGTTTAACATTTTGGGGCAAGAATATTTCGTAAGGGGTACTGTAATATTGTATTACAGTATATTACATGCAGTAATAATGTATTGCATTATGCAGTACATAATATCTGCTTTTCGCATTTTAAGATGTGCTAACACTGATCAGTGGGTTCACATGGGGTAGCCTGGTCCTTCCACTGTGAAGGTCCCTATCATCTCCTACTGGCTTTAGCATCTGTTGAGGTTTACTACCTGAATCAGTTACTTCATTAGTTGTTGTAAATGGTGATGTTTCAGTTTTATTAATCCTTATACATTTAATAACTTACAATTCTCAAAAGGAAAAACATGTTTCATTAACCAGGGCTTTTTTTATTATTCTTAAATGTAGTCATACAGGACTGGTAAGATAAATGCATGATCCCTACTTCAGGACACTCCAAGATTCTAGAAGCAATCACAAACCAGTGACAAGAAATATCCATAATGTCCAGGTTGTGGCATGTAAGTAACATTATACCCAGAAAGGAACTGGGGCTTTGTGGAGAAACAGCTGATTCCAAGTCTGAGATTGGAGATAAGCAAGATGAAGATAAGCTTTGTGGTGCCGATAAGCAGAGAAACTATCAAAAAAAGGGGTGGGGCTGTGTCAGTCATAAAGATCTAGTTGCTTGTAGGAGCTAGTTTGAGGGGGCTTCCACTGGTATAAGATGTAGTAATTTGAGAATCAAAACAACATCAACCATAATTAACAGACTCATATTGAATATATTGTAAATGTCTGTGGGCTCATAATGATACAAATCAAAACTAAGAATATATAGAGAATCACAAACCATCAGCCAAAATAAAAAGTGATATATTGGTAGCCACCATAGGAAGGTATACACTGACCACTTAACTTGGAAAATTAATAAATTAAAGAGAAAGAATTATTGTGTTTTAAAAGATCAACAAGGCTGCTGTGTGAAGAGAAGGCTGCTGGAAGACAGGAGTGGAAACAGGAGTCTTGCACTGAGACCTGGGGATTGTGTGAAAATTACCAGGATTACATAGATGAAAGAGCTAGTCCCTGACCTCCTGGAACTCCCATGTCTAGTGGGATGAATTGCCTTTTAACTGGGCAATTGTAATGTGGAATATGTATAATGATATGGGCAAGCAGAGGTACCCCTGGAACACACAGAAAGGAAGGGTATCAAACCACTCTGGGAGTTGTAATTCAGAGGAGGTGATACCCAAATTAGCCTCACAGGTTGAGCCAGAAATAAAAAGTTCTCCTTCCTCAAAGCAATTCTAGAACCAGTTGGAGCCTAGTGGAAATGAGTCCAAAGAGGTCAATATTAATTCAGGACCTGCAGAGGACCTACCTGGAACAAGTGGAAGGGAACACTGAGTCCAGCAGGGAAGGAACTGGGAAGATAGGCTGAAATTTGACCCAGCCTAGCCACTGAAAGGATAAGACTCAGCTCTCTTTTGCATCATCTTCATTTCTCTATTATTAGATCATTGCTTGTATCAATAATTGGGAAAGAGGTACCATGTGAGAGAGATGAGAAGGGAACTAAGGGGAAGGATGAGGATATGGTGGTAAATAGGAATGAGAACAAATCACAACTGTGCTACATGGAAAATAAATTATACCATGTTGCTGAGTTACATCACAGGAAAATAGATGCTGTATGTAATAGCTAAGGTGTGCTATGTTATGCTATGTTAAAGTCTTAGGCACTGGAAGTGATATAAACATTGAGGACTCAAAAACACATTAGGAGATAACTATCAGATAGAGGCAAGAAACAGAGACAGTAAGACTCAGGCTCTGGAATATCAGGAAGATATCAGAGGAGACGCTCACGATCAAGGGTGGCATATTGATAAATGGGAAATTATGCAAGAACTAAACGTGTCCAAAGTTTTTAATAACATGGGGAATGCTTATTGTTTGAGATTAAGTTGGAAAGTAGAAAATAGAGCTTACATATTTTTTAGTTTTTGAAATCATATAGAAAAGAGTATCTATAAGAGAGAAAAACAACAAAATTATCTGTAATCAGAATGTGTTATTTTTAGAAGCTTCATTGAGGTCTAGTTTTCCTACAACAGATTTCACTACTTTGAATGTAAAATTCCATGAGATTCAACAAATGTTTATCTCCATGCAACCACTGCCACAATCAAGATGCAGAATATTTCAGTCACCCTAAAACTTTTCCTTCTGCCCCTTTGCATTCCCTTCCTCTAACTCCCTGCCCACTATCTGTTTTCTGTCCCTATTTGGTTTTACCTTTTCTAACATTTTATGTAAACAGAATCCTATACTGTATAGGTTTCTGTGTCTAGAATACTACTACTGCAATTCTTCAGTGTTGTTGTTAGATGTATCAGTACTTTGTATTTTTGTATCATTGAGTGGTAGTCCATTGTACAGACAAATTAAAATTTGTTTTTTTATTCACCAGTTATTGGATACTTGAATGGTTTCACGTTTACATCATGAATAAAGCTGCTATGAATGTAAACAAGTGTTTGTGTGGACATATTTTCATTTTTCTAGGGTAAATATGCAGGAATGAAATCAGTAGATGATTTGATAAATGTTAACTTTGTAAGGAACTGCCAAAATCTTTTTCAAAGTGGCTGTTCCTTTTGTAATGTGTGAAAGCTCCAGTTGTTCCATATCTTTACCCATACTTGGAACTGTTAATTGTTTTAATTTTAGCCATTCTAGTAGGTTCAAATGGTAACTCAATGTGCTCTTTTCTTTAAGATTTTTTTTAATGTAGACTATTTTTACATCTTTGTTGAATTTGTTACAGTATTGTTTCTGTTTTACGTTTTGATTTTTTGGCTGTGAGACATGTAGGATCTTAATTCCCTGATCAGGGATTGAACCCTCATCCCCTGCAGTGGAAGCCAAAGTCTTAACCACTGGGTCGTGAGAGAAGTCCTTCAGTGTGATTTTAGTACATGTTTTCCTAATGAGTAATGATGGCAGCCCACTCCAGTAATCTTGCCCAGAAAAATCCCATGGACAAAGGAGACTAGCAGGCTACACAGTCCATGCAGTGGAAAAAGAGTCAGATGCAACAAAGAGTCCTACGCCATTGAGTGATCAAAAACAAACAAATGATGTTAAGCATTTTTTGTGCACTTCTGTGCAATCTGTATGGGACTTCCTAGGTGGCTCAGTGGTAAAGAATCCACCTGCTAATGCAGGGGACACAGGAGACATGGGTTGGATCCTGGATTGGGAAGATCCCTTGGAGGAGGAAATGGCAACCCACTCCAGTGTTCTTGCCTGCAAAATCCTGTGGGCAGAGGAGCCTAGTGGACTACAGCCCATAGGGTTACAAAAAGTTGGACATGACTGAGCACACACACATGATACAATCTGTATATCTTTGGTGAAGTCTATTAAAATTTCATACCCTTGCCATTCACTGGGTTATTCTCTTCTTATTGTTGTTAGTGTTCTTTATATATCCTAGATATATAGAACGTTATTTATTGGACATATTTTTTGCAAATATTTTTCCCAGTCTGTGACTTTTCATTTCTGAGTAGTGTTTTTTGAAGAGAAAGAATTTAAATTTTGGTGAAGTCCAATTTTTCTCTTATAATTCAAATTTTTTTGTGTTCTATTTTAGAAAGCTTTGCCTAAGTCTAAATTACCAAGATCTTCCTCTTTCTATTCTTGTAGAACATTTATAGTTTAGCTCTTATGTTTACCTTTAGATCTAAGACCCATTTCAAGTTAATTTTTGTATGTGAAATGTGAAGTGAAACAAGAATTTTTGTAGCTGTCTTTTTTATCATGCTGAGGAAGCATCTTTTTTTAAAATAATTAATTAATTAATTTTAATTGGAGGCTAATTACTTTACAGTATTGTAGTGGTTTTTGCCATACATTGACATGAATCCACCATGGGTGTACATGTGTTTCCCATCCTGAACCCCCCTCCCACCTCCCTCCACATTCCATCCTTCAGGGTCATCCCAGTGCACCAGCCCTGAGCACCCCGTCTCATGCATCGAACCTGGACTGGTGATCTATTCCACATATGATAATATACATGTTTCAATGCTGTTCTCTCAAATCATGCCACCCTCGCCTGCTCTCACAATCCAAAAGTCTGTTCTTTATATCTGTGTCTCTTTTGTTGTCTTGCATATAGGGACATCATTACCATTTTTCTAAATTCCATACATATGCATTAATATACTGTATTGGTGTTTTTCTTTCTGATTTACTTCACCCTGTATAACAGGCTCCAGTTTCATCCACATCATTAGAACTGATTCAAATGCATTCTTTTTAATAGCTGAGTAATATTTCATGTGTATCCGTACCACAGCTTTCTTATCCATTTATCTGCCATTGGACATCTAGGTTGCTTCCACGTCCTAGCTATTGTAAACAGTGCTGCGATGAACATTGGGATACACGTGTCTCTTTCAATTCTGGTTTCCTTGGTGTTTATGCCCAGCAGTGGGATTGCTGGGTTGTATGGGAGATCTATTTCCAGTTTTTTAAGGAATCTCCACACTGTTCTCCATAGTGGCTGTACTAGTTTGCATTCCCACCAACAATGTAAGAGGGTTCCCTTTTTTCCACACCCTCTCCAGCATTTATTGTTTGTAGTCTTTTTGATAGTGGCCATTCTGACCAGCATTAGATGGTACCTCATTGTGGTTTTGATTCTCTGATAATGAGTGATGTTGAGCATCTTTTCATGTGTTTGTTAGCCATTTTTATGTCTTCTTTGGAGAAATGTCTGTTTAGTTCTTTGGCTCATATTTTGATTGGGTCATTTATTTTTCTGGAATTGAGCAGCAGGAGCTGCTTGTATATTTTTGAGATTAATTCTTTGTCAGTTGATTCATTTGCTATATTTTTTCCCATTCTGAAGGCTGTCTTTTCACCTTGCTTATAGTTTCCTTCATTGTGCAAAAGCTTTTAAGTTTAATTAGATCCCATTTGTTTATTTTTGCTTTTATTTCCATTACTCTGGGAGGTGGGTTATAGAGGATCCTGCTGTGATTTATGTCAGAGAGTGTCTTGCCTATATTTTCCTCTAGGAGTTTTACCGTTTCTGGTCTTACAGTTAGATCTTTAATCCATTTTGAGTTTATTTTTGTGTATGGTGTTAGAAAGTGTTCTAATTTCATTCTTTTACAAGTGGTTGTCCAGTTTTCCCAGCACCACTTGTTAAAGAGATTGTCTTTTCTCCATTGTATATTCTTGCCTCCTTTGCCAAAGATAAGGTATCCATAGGTGCATGAATTTATCTCTGGGCTTTCTATTTTGTTCCATTGATCTATGTTTCTGTCTTTGTACCAGTACCATACTGTCTTGATGATTGTAGTTTTGTAGTATAGTCTGAAGTCAAGCAGGTTGATTCCTCCAGTTCCATTCTTCTTTCTCAAGATTGCTTTGACTATTCAAGTTTTTTTGTAATTCCATACAAATTGTAAAATCATTTGTTCTAGTTCTGTGAAAAATATCATTGGTAGCTTGATAGGGATTTCACTGAATCTATAGATTGCTTTGGGTAGTATACTCATTTTCCCTATATTGATCCTTCTGATTCATGAACATGGTATATTTCTCCATCTCTTTGTGTCCTCTTTGATTTCTTTCATCAGTGTTTTATAGTTTTCTATATATAGGTCTTTCGTTTCTTAGGCAGATTTATTCCTAAGTATTTTATTCTTTTCATTGCAATGGTGAATGGAATTGTGAGGAAGTTTCTTTCTATTTGTTTTCTAAGAGTTTTTACCCTGTGTGGGTATTAAATATCAAGTGCTTTTTCTTCAACTATTTAGATGATTATTTATTTAACTTTTCTTTTTTAATCAATGAACATAGTAAATTACTCTGATTATGACTATCAAAATGACCAAAAAATCCCATTTTTCATGATGAATAATCTTTTTTTATATGCTCTGAAATTTGACTTCTAAAAGGTTTCTAAGAATTTTTCTATCTATGTAATGGACAGAGGAGCCTGGTGGGCTATAGTCTATGGGGTCACAAAGAGTCAGACATGACTGAAGCAACTAAGCATGTGTATGATGTATATCAATCAGTGGTGTTTATTTTTTCCTCCATAGTTTATTTTCTGGTTTTGATTTGGGGGCAGTATTAGCTTGTTGGGCTTCCCTGATGACTCAGATTGTAAAGAGTCTGCCTGCAGTGCAGGAAACCTGGGTTAGATCCCTGAGTTGGGAAGATTCCCTGGAGGAGGGCATGACAACCCACTCCAGTATTCTTGCCTGGAGAATCCCCACGGACAGAGGAGCCTGGCGAGCCTCAGTCCATGTGGTCCCAAAGAGTTGTATACAACTGAGTGACTAGCACACAGCATTTGCTTGTTAAAAGGTGTTGAGATGTGTTCTTTTTATTTTCTATAACAGTTTATGTAAAATAAACATTACTTCTTCAATGAATATTTTATAGAAATAATCCTTGAAATCATCTGGGCCTGGAGTTTTCTTTGGGGAAGGATTTTGAATTATAAATTCAATTTCCTTCATAGTTAAAAAGCTATTTATGTTATATTTTTTGTTGTTATTTTTGAGTGATCTTGGGGTTTTTTGATTTTTTTTAAGGAATTTTTCCACTTAATCTAAGTCATTAAATTTGTTGTCATAAAGCTGTTTGTATTTCCTTACTATTCTTTTAATGTCTATAAGAACTGTAGTGATATTTCCTCTCTTGTTGATATCAAACTATCTGTTTTTGCTTCTTGATAAGTTTGGCTAGAGATTTATCAGTTTTTTTATTGTTTTTATCTATTTATCTATTTTCTATCTTTTGTTGTTTTCTGTTCTTCATTATTTCATTCCTTCTGTAAGTGTTAGTTGCTAAGCCATGTCCGATTCTTTGTAACCCCATGCACTGCTGCCCGCCAGGCTCCTCTGTCCATTGAATTTTCCAGGCAATAATATTGGAGCAGTTTGCCATTCTATCCATCAGGGAATCTTCCCAATCCAGGGATCGAACTCAGGTCTCTTGCATTGCAGGCAGATTCTACCATCTGAGCCACCAAGGAAGTTCCTTTGGGTTTAATTTACATTATTTTTATCACAAAAATCAATAAATAAAAACAAATATGGCATCAAAGAGACACTAAAAATATATGTATTTTGGAGGGTATTAAAGTGAAAAGTTTCAGTTTGCGTAGAAAGTTAGAACCTCTCCAGTCTTTAAAGACTACCAGAAGTCCAATTAAATAAGTCACTATTTGCTTTTCTATGGGAAAAATTGCTAGGGCAGTATTGCCATTGGTATAAGGGACCAAGAAAAATAATTTATTTTACTGCCTCATGTTAATTAATATACTGAAAATTCTCAATATATCTCATAAAAATATTTTTCTTTTCTCAATTTAGAAAAAAAAATGGCAGTGAATGCTTATCATCCATCTCTTGAGACTATCTTGACAAAATTGATGAACAATTGTGAAGTGCCCTGTGAACAGCTGTGAACTGTAATTGCCAATATACTAATTAACAATCTGTCAAGAGTTTCAATGTATTGACATTGTGAATGTCCAATTTACCTAAGAACGATTATGCTTCATAACTGAGATGCTGTTGTCATTGTCATCCACAGCAACAAATGTTTATAGAACATCTGTCTGAACAGGTCATTGGGCTGGCAAAACTGCCCCTGCTCTCAAAGAATTCACATTTTTATTGGAGATCCAAGGAATACAGAAAAAAGTTATGTGGTCTAGGTTATCAGAAACTAAGTGTCAAATGAGTGGTGCAGACTTTAGAAGTTCAAAGTGTCATAGGATATAAGGACTGTGATTATAGATCAGTGTATTACAGGAGAGTCCAGAGGAGATGAAATTAATTTTGACTTTAAGGGAACAGTCCAACTGAAGAAGAAGAAAGGGAAAAAAACATAAATCCATTTGGAGAGGTCAGAGTAAGCAAATTAAGAGAAAAACAATGCTTATAATGTACTTTTAAAAATGTTTATTTTTAATTGCAGGATAGTTGCTTTACAATATTGTGTTGATTTCTGCCATATAACAAGGTGAGTAAACCATAGATATACATATATCCCCTCCCTCTGAAAACTCCCTCACACCTCCCACCCCATCTAGGTTATCACAGAGCCCTGGTTTGAGTTTTCTGAGTCATACAGCAAATTCCCACTGGTGATCTATTTTATATATGTTAGTATGTATGTTACCGTACTACTCTCTCCATTCGTCCCACCCTCTCCTTCCCTCCTGCCCCGTGTCTACAAGTATATTCTCTATGTCTGCATCTCCATAGCTGCCCTGAAATTAGGTTCATCATTACCATCTTTCTAGATTCCATATATATGCATTAATATATGGTTATTTATTTTTCCCTTTCTGATTTACTTCAGTCTGTATAATAGGCTCTAGGTTCATCCACCTCATTAACACTAATTCAAATTCATTCTCTTTGATGACTGAATAATATTCCATTGTATATGCATACCACAGCTTCTTTATCCATTCATCTGTTGATGGACATCTAGGTTGCTTCCATGTCCTAGTTATTGTAAATAGTGCTGCAATGAACACTGGAGTATATGTGTCTTTTTCAATTATGATTTCCTCATAGTATATGCCCAATAGTGGGATTGCTGGGTCATATAGTAGTTTTATTCCTAGGTTGTTTTATTTTAATTAATTTATTATTTGTTGAAGGATAATTGCTTTACAGAATTTTGCTGTGTTCTGTCAAACCTCAATATGAATCAGCCATAGGTATACATATATACCCTTCCTTTTGAAACTCCCTCCCATCTCCCTCTTCATCCCGCACCTGTAGGTTGATACAGAGCCCCTGTTTGAGTTTCCTGAGCCATACAGCAAATTCCCATTGGCTATCTATTTTACATTTGGTAATGAAAGTTTCCATGTTACTCTTTTCATACATCTCACCCTCCCTTCACCTCTCCCCATGTCCATAAATCTATTCTCTGTGTGTGTTTCTCCTCTGTTGCCCTGTAAATAAATTCTTCAGTACCATTTTTCTAGATTCCATATATATGTGTGAGAATACGGTATTTATCTTTCTCTTTCTGACTCTCTTCACTCTGTATAATAGATTCTAGGTTCATCTACCTCATTAGAACTGACTCAAATGCATTCCTTTTTATGGCTGAGTAATATTCCATTGTGTATATAGACCCACAACTTCTTTAGCCATTCATTTTTTGATGGACATCTAGGTTGCTTCCATGTTCCAGCTATTGTAGATAGTGCTTCAATGAACAATGTGATACATGTGTCTCTTTCAATTTTGGTTTCCTCAGGGTATATGCCTAGGAGTAGGATTGCTGGGTCATATGGTGGTTTTATTCCTATTTTTTTTAGAAATCTCCACACTGTTCTCCATAGTGTCTATCAATTTGCATTGCCACCAACAGTGCAAGAAGGTTCCCTTTTCTTCACATTCTTTCCAGCATATATGGTGTGTAGACTTTTTGATGATGGCCTTTCTGACTGGTGAGAGGTGATATTTCATTGCGGTTTTGATTTGCATTTCTCTGATAATGAGTGATGTTGAGCATCTTTTCATGTGTTTATGGCTAGCATATTGGCCAACATGGTTGCCATGGAATGGTTTTATGGACAACAGTGAGGGGAATTCCACAGTGACACTCAATTGCTAAGAAAGACAGACTACAGGGCGAAATGTCTTTTCTCCAGACTAATGGAGGCTGCCTTTTTAGTAAGTGACTGCCACTCCAGAAGTAGAGATGGGCCGTTTAGCTTCTCTGGTAGCTCAGATGGTAAAGAATCTGCCTGCTGTGCAGGAGACCTGGGCTCGATTCCGGGGTCAGGAAAATCCCCTGAAGAAGGAAATGGCAACCCACTCCAGTATCCTTACCTGGAAAATCCCATGGACAGAGGAGCCTGGTAGGCTGCAGTCCATGGGGTCGCAAAGAGTCAGACACAACTGAGTGAGTAACACTTGTGTCTTCCCTGGAGAAATGTCCGTTTAGGTCTTCTGCCCTCCTAGAGTAATGGAAATAAAAATCACAATAAACAAATATGACCTAATTGAGCTATACTTTTAAAATAAGCAGAACAGTTACATTTGCGAAATGGAGTAAAGGAAAATAGTTGGAGAAAATTTTAGTCAACTCCTTAAAGTGTGTTTTATGTGAAATGCCTTGTATGTACTTTGCAAATAATTGTTGAGTTCACATTATCTATGTTAGGGCATAGGAATAACTATATTAATTTTACAACAGAGAAAGCTGAGGTTCAGAGAAGCAAATGGCCTGCTCTGATGCAGAATCAAGATAAGACCTCCAGAGACCTCCCTGGTGGTCCAGTGGTTAAGAATCCACCTTGCAATTCATGGATGCAAGTATGATTCCTGGTTGAGGAACTAAGATCCCACATGCCACAAGGAAAGATCCCATGTGATGCAACGAAGACCCCATGTCTGGTGACTAAGACCATAAATAAATGAATAAAATGAAAAAGAAAGCAACTCTAGTCTTCCAAGTCATGATGAGATTGGCAAGGACAGGGGGAAAGAACCTAAAGGCATTTGGGTTTTAGTGTGTGAGGAATGTAGGTACACTGGTGGTTTGAACGAATGAAGGAATATGGATAATGAAGATTTCCAGGAAGATGAGCCTGGCAGAATTTTGTAAGATGAGCTGAAGAGGAGAAATGGAAACATGGAGAAGGGCTGTGCAATCCCTCCAGAATGAGGCACTCAAGTTAGAGTGGAAGTAGTGAGGATGAAAAGGAAAATGTGTACAACACTTTTCCAATGACTTGGGCAGGTATGGCTTTAACACATTTTTTAAAAATCAAAACGTTAATGATTTTAAATGAAAGGAAAAGTCAGGAGGATTTTGCACATATGGGTAAGAAGCATGACAGAGAAGGAAGGAAAAAAGAAAGATGATTCAAACATTTTAAGTTTGAATAGCTTAGACAATGACACACCATGGAATCTGGGAAATCTGGCAAGGAAGGACTGATTGGGGAAGAAAAGTAATATATTTAATTTGGGGTGAGTTGACTTTGAAGAGCAGATAAGGCATCCAGGCAGAGATCTAACACAGGAATCAATACAGTACCAAAACTTGCAAGCAGCAATGAATGGAATATGTAAGTGGAGGTTAAGATTAAGAATGGATACAGGTATATGTATGGGTGAGTCCCTTTGCTGTCTACCTGAAACCCTTACAAGATTGTTAAATGTCTGTACTCTAATACAAAACAACAAATTAAAAAAAGATTCTCTTCAGAATTCTTCTATTATAGCTAACCCTTTTTAAAGGATTGGTTTTTGTCTTTAATTGCTCCATAATTAAAGAGAAGTCATATGGAATGCTTTGGAAAGGTGATGAAAAGCTTTGGAAAATCAGATTCATGAAGGAAGGTTTTGCAACACTAACTGTAGTGGTAGCCGGCATTGATTTGATACTTAATTGAAAAGAATTTCCATTTGTTGAGTGCTTTCAATGTACTGGATGCTTCTCTTATTTAGCCTCATGTAGCAACATGGACAAACTGGGTATATAAAATGATGGGGGAATCTTGTAACAGAATCACAGAGCTTGAAAGAATCTTGGAGATTAGACCAAACATATATTTTAGAGATAAGGAAATATGGTTCCACAATGGTTAACTGATTTCCTTTCTGATGATTGTTAAAGAGTGTATCTTGCTATTTTGAATTAATCATAATCTTATTTAAAGTTATAAATAAGAACTGTGCATCCTTACAAAATCCTTTTGGGATGCATAAGTGTATTTTGGAATTGCATTTAGTAAGGACGAAAGGAAGATCCCATAGTCCTGGCTCAATCTCTGGTCTAAGTCTACTCTTTGAAATGCCTAGGATACAACCAAACATATGGCTTCTTCCGGTACCTTGCCTGCAACTACAGTGATCAAACATTTCTGTTGCTCTAAACAATGAGCAATTTTCTCCAGAACCCCACTAGGTCAGAATCATGTAGCCCATTGTGAGCTATTTACACCACTTCAGCTTCTTGTTCCTTTCAGATGAACATTTCCCAGACTGATTTCAGCCCAGAAGAAAATCTTTATTTTTGGAAAGTTCTAAAGAAAATCTGTTCAGCTATTTTTGAGTTTTCAGAGTGAGAAAAGTCAATGTTTCATTGCTCTTGAATAAAGTTTAAGTACTTGGATTCTTTGGATACCCAGACAATTAAAAACTGTCTTTTCATGGAAATTTCCATCTCAGCATATTTGTAGTTCTCAGCAAAAATCAGCCACTGTGCAGAATTTAACGACATTGGTCATGTTTTAGTTTCCTATTGCTGTGCACCAAATTACTACAGACTTTGCAGCTGAAGCAAAATGTATTTACTATCTCAGTGTCCGTGGGTGAGGTGTTTGGGCAGTATCGCTGGATCCTCAGCTCAGCCTTAATAGACTGTAATCAAGGTGTCAGCTGAGCCTGCAGTTCTCGCCTGGGAGGTCCTTTCCAAGTTCATTCTGGTTGCTGGCAGATTCAGTTCCACGACATTATATGACCAAGGCAATGTCTTCTTGCTTGCCGTGGCTTGTCTCAGCTCCTAGAGACCCCCGCCCTTCTCTGTAAGTAGCTCACAACACGACTGTTGGCTTCCTTTCTTCAAAGCCAGTTATGAGCTTCCCTGGTGGCTTAGATGGTAAAGAATTTGCCTGCAATACAGGAGACCCAGGTTCCATTCCTGGGTCAGGAAGATCCCCTGGCGAAGGAAATGGTAACCCACTCCAGTATTGTTGCCTGGAGAATTACATGGACAGAGGAGCCTGGTGGACTATAGTGCATGGGGTCGCAAAGGGTCGAACACAGCTGAGCAGCTAATACACACACAGTCAGGGAAGACACCATATTTTTAAAGGCTCATCTGACTGGGTCAGCCTCTCCCAGGATATCAATTTCATTTGCCAATTCGGTAATAACTGCAAGATCCCTTTGCCATATATCGTAATAGAATCAGGGGAGTGACATCTCATCTAGTCTCAGATTCCCATCACTCTCAAGGGGAGGGGATTATACAAGGATTAGGGTCATTGTCTATGACCTTAGAAACCTGTCTACCACAGGTCCTAAAATAGAGTTGCTTTAAATGAGTAAAAATTGTCATTATATACTACTGTAACAAGTTCTGTATAAAATATCAGTCAGATTTGATTGCACAACTGAAAGTAACCACAAACTTTTCAGATCTTACATTTGTTCTCTTTGTGCTGCAATTTTTTTTTTTAAAGAAAGCTATGACACATTTTGTGAGCATCTTCTTCCCTTTTAGACTTGTTATCCCTTCCTCACTTTGGGTGTTACCCTGACTCCTATTGACTCAGTATTTTCTGCAGTGAGAGAAGCAGCTAAGAAGAGAATTTGTAAGGGGTTAAGTGATTTGCATATTGTTTTTCCATGAGTATTTGCTTCTGAAAGAGGAGCATATGGCCACAGCCACATTACAGTCAAGTAAGTCTCTATGATAGAATTTCACCCTCACCACACCAGCCAAGGGGAAAGAGTGTCTCCTACTAATAATACTGTGTGACCCCTGGGTAAGTAGAGATACTGAGCTATGATAACTGTGAGTGTCCTTCTAAATGGGAGGGACAGTTCAAAGCCCACCACCTCACATCATCCTTCAAGGATGTGGATTGGCCAAGGCGACAATTAAACCATGTTCCCAAATAGTGGAACTTTCTGATAATTGAACAAATTATCCTTTTATTCTGGAATAAATTTGTCTTTATTCACTTTAAGACCCATCAAAACAATTTTCCTTGCGTTCAATTTTCCATGCCTCCACTAGCCCTAATCATGATAAGATCCAGGGCCAGACTTGGAATGTGGGCATGGCTTGCTCTAGCATGTTCTCAGGTTAAGGGCCAAAGAATCTTCTCATCTCTGTACCTTCCAGCCCAACTCACTTGTGCTGCATGTAAAACCTTTAGCACATAAATCCCCATAGAAGTAGACAGTATCAGGTTCTGCCCGGAGTGAATTTTCTGCATATCTTCCTATCAAATCTTCATCAGAGTTATCTGATGGAGGTCTTCAACTTTTGAGAACTGGATATCTTCCTATCTCTTTTTTCAACAGGGGCATCAGATTGTCCTGTTTTCTAAACCTCACCTCAGGGTTGAACATCTAGTGAACGTCTTGACTGGGAAGTAGTATCTGAAACTTGAATTGTCTTGACAAATATCAGGAAGTGAGGCTATGTGACTAACTCTTGCACATTTCCCTCGTGGGGCTGGGATTTGACTTTTAGAACCACCCCACTCTGAGGAACTTGTTTCAGGAGAATTAGTGGGTAAGGTTTCTGATCATTTTTCTGTGTCTGTATGGTGTGCTGAGGTATTATTCTGCTAGGAATCAACCTTTCTGTTGCTGTAAAAACAAAAAAACAAACAAAAAAACAGTAGAGAGCTTCAAGGGTTTCCCAGGTGGTGCAATGGTAAAGAATCCGCCGGTCAGTGCAAGAGACGCAAGAGACATGGCTTCAATCCCTGGGTCAGGAAGATCCCCTGGAGAAGGGAATGGCAACCCACTGTAGTATTCTTGCTTGGAGAATCCCATGGACAGAGGAGACTGGTGGGCTACAGTCCATGAGGTCTCAAAGGGTCAGAAATGACTGAGTGACTGAGTGCACACACACACACACATACACTCACAGAGCTTTGGTCTACCACTTTGTATTTCTGTTGACGCCCTACATTTAAGTTAGGGGTCACATTTTTTGGTGGGGTGCAAGGAAAAGCTTGCATGTCTGCTGCCATTGGCAGATCTAATATTTGGCAAGAGTCCTTGAAGCACAACGTATTTTACTTGCTTCAGTTAGACTCACACTTAGATTTGAACGTCTCCCATCTGTTAGGTATTGCTGGAGGTACAGAGATAAATTAGATGCACATCCCTGCCCTCCAGCAGTTCTCCAGTGGATTTTTTCCTCTCATGCCTCAGAGCAACTGTTGCAGCTTTCTGGGGGAGGAGAACAGTATGCTCCTCAGGCCCCATCTCTTTTAATTCTCTCTTTAAATCAGCGTTACTGCTCTGGACAGCTTAGAACTCTGATCCCCATTTCACAGATAAGACCACTGAGGCATGAGAGTTCAGCGGCACTTCAGTCCTAAGTCAGTAATGACATAGCATTGAGTTAAACTTTTTGTCTATCCCAGTAAACTAAAAGCTTTTGCAGTTAAAAATTGTGTATTACTGATTTCCATGTTATCCTCAATCAGTAAGCTGACAAAGAAAGGGTATTTAATATTAGCTGTTATCATCATTGCTGTTATTGTTATTGATTCTAAACACCCTTTGCTGATTGTGTATGTGACTTTAGATGCTGCACAGTTTGGATGGTTCTATCAGGAGAAGCACTGGATAATTGTTTGGTAATGTGATAAATAACAAGAGGTCTCATTTACGAGAGGGTATTTTCAATCACTCAGCCCAGTTCTGGCCACCATATACATGATATCCACTCCAGTGTTCTTGCCTGGAGGATCCCAGGGATGGAGGAGCCTGGTGGGCTGCTGTCTATGGAGTCACACAAGTCGGACACGACTGAAGCGACTTAGCAGCAGCAGCAGCAGCATACATGATATAGCACCTTAGCTCTGTTGTGGATAGATTGTTCCAGAGCATGGCACAACCTGGGAAGAGGCTGATTGGAATCTATTTCCCATTTGTCTAACATCTCCCCTTCCTCTTACCTCCCTGTATTGAACGCAGGTCCAAGGAAAACCTAGGGGTGCTTGAGTCATCTCATCATTTCCTTCAAAGCAACATTACAAAAATTTCTATCATACCACCTACTTTCTATTTTTCCCTCCCAACCCCTAATTTAAAATAACATAAACCTTTAGAGTATTTAAGGAATTTCAGCATACTTTTTTTTTTCCTGGTATTTTGCTAAAGGCAAATGAAAAAGACTACGTATCCGTCCTAATGCATTCTTAACAAAATAGGTTAATTTCTAAGGTACAGCCTCATTTTACCTCTTCGTGGAACATTCACAATCTCTGAAAAATTCTGGAGGATTCCCTCTGGGGTTTCCAAACACATTCAATTCAATTCAACAAACATTCATTAAGTGCTCACTAAAGACAAGACCTAGGGTGAGATCTGGAAATGCAGAGAAGAATCAGATGTTATCTCTACCTTTGAGATGCTCATAGTGTAACCGGGAGAACAGCAAATGAGAGAGAACCAGAGAGAACACTTATGAAAGAATGCTTCAAAGCAGAGTTATGAAAGAACCACATGTTTGGGCAACATTGAGCAACTGCTCAATGTGACTGAAGAGTAAAGGACCTGGGAGAAGTGGTGAAGAGTGGGGGTGGGGAGACTGGATACAAATTTAGGACAAGTTGTAAAGGGCCTTAAATGCCAAAATAAGTACTTGGGAGTTTCATCTTGTTGTCTATGGGGAGACTTCTGAAGGAAAAGATCAGATTTGTGTTATGCATTGAGTCTGATGTATTTCTGAAAAATCCAAATAAATTTTACATCATGTAAAATTTGCCATATATTTTATTTTTTAAAAATTAATTAATTAATTTATTTTTCCTTTACATTATTGTGTTGGTTTTGCCATACATTGACATAAATCCACCATGGGTATACATGTGTTCCCCTTCCAGAACCCCCCCCTCTCACTATATATTTTAAAGTGCACAATTCAGGGACTATTAGCGCAGTCAGAGTTTTATGAAACCACCCTTTCTCTCTAGTTCCAAAACTTTTTATCATCCCAGAAGTATACCCTTTACCCATTAAGTAATCATTCCCCATTTCCCACCCACTAATCTGCCTCCAGTTTCCATTGATTTGCCTATTCTGCATATTTATTTCACATAAAAGAAATCATACCATCCATGAACTTTGATCTGGCTTCTTTCACTTAACACGATATTTTCATCCAATGTGTGGCATGCTTCAATATTTCATTTCTTTTTATAGACGAACTCATTTCTTTATAATGTTCTATTGCATGTGTATGCCACAATTCATTTATCCAGTCATCTCTTTATAGGCATTTGAGTTCTTCCATCATTTGTCTATTGTGAATAGTACTGCTACAGACATTTATATACAACTTTCTGTATGGACATATATTTTCATTTCTCTTGAGGGCAGTCCTAGGAGTGGGATTGTTGATCACATGGTTATTCCATGTTTAACTTTTTTGAGGAACTTCCAAACTATTTTCCAAAATGGCTAATTTTGCATTCCTACCAGCAGCGTACAAGGTCTCTGATTTCTCCACATTATTGCCAACGTTTTTCTTTCTTAAAATTATTATTATATCTATTTGAGTAGATAAGAAATAGTATCTCATTGTAGTTTTGATTTGCATTCCCTTAATGGCCAATGCTGTTAACCACTTTCTCTTGTGCTTGTTGGCCATTTGGATATCTTCTTTGGAGAAATGTCTACTCACATCTCTTGCCAGAAATATGTTTCTATAAATAATTCTGAGATATAATCTACATACCCTACAATTTTCTCATTTAAATTGTTTAATTTAATGGTTCTAATATAGTGATAAATATATAATGTGTGACCACCACCACAATCTGATTTTATAATGTTTTCATTCTCCAAAAGAAACTCAACACTCTTTAGCAGTTATTCTCCATATCACTTTTTCCCAGTCCTGGCAACTGCCAATCTACTTTTTGTCTCTATAGATTTGCCTATTATGGACATTTCACATAACTGGAATCACACAACATGTGAGCTTTTGTGACTGGTTTCTTTCACTTAACATAATGTTTTCAATGTTAGCATGCTACCATGTCGAAGCAAGGTCAGTATTCATTCGTTTTGATTGTCAAATAATTATACTTTGTATGGACAGACCACTTTTTATGTATCTGTTCATCAGTTGATGAACATTCAGATTATTTTCACTTTTTGGCTATTGTGAATACTGCTGCTATGAAAATGAGTGTATATGTATTTGCTTGAGTATCTGTTTTAAATTATTTGGGGTATATGCCTATAAGTGGATTTTCTAGATTGTATAACTGTCCCTCATAGCTCAGCTGATAAAGAATTCACCTGCAATGCAGGAGACCCTGGATCAATTCCTGAGTTGGGAAGATCCCCTGGAGAAGGGAAAGGCTACTCACTCCAGTATTCTGGCCTGGAGAACTCTTTGGACTCTATAGTCCATGGGGTCATAAAGAGTCGGACACAACTGAGTGACTGTCATTCACTATATATAATTCATGATAACTGTAAGTTGAACTTTTGAAGATACATCAAACTGTTTCCCAAAGTGGCTACAATATTGTGCATTTATACTATACACAGGATTCCATTTCTGCATATTCTCACCAATACTTGCTCTTGTTTGTCATAATCATTCCAGAGAACGTGCAGTGGTATTTTATGATTTGGTTAGCATTTCCTTAATGGTTAATCACGTTGAACATCTCTTCATGAACTTATTGGTCATATGTAAACCTTCTCTGGGGAAATGTCTATTCAAATTCATTGGGCATGTTTTAACTGGGTTTTTATCATTTACAATGGGTGGTAAGAGTCTTGTATGCATTCTAAATATAACTCACTTATCAGATAGACACATGTTTTCAAATATTTTTCCCATTCTATGGCTGTCATTCATTTTCTTGATGGTGTCTTCTATAACAAAACATTTTCATTTTGATGAAACCAAATCTACCTGTGTTTTCTTGTCATTTTTATTTTTGGTAACATATCTAAGAAAGTTTTGCCCAACTGGAGGTTACAAAGATTTACTCCTACATTTTCTTCTAAAAAGTTTGTCTTTTTTTTTTTCTTTTTAAATTTTGGCTTAATACTTTGTGTATGGCTTCAGGAAAACTCTAGTTATATTTTTTCTTATATGGATCTAATGGGTTTTAATTCTATACTACAAGGCAAAACTAATGATAGCATCAATATAGGCTAGACTGAGATTCAGAGACAAATACGGAGAATTTGAGGGGGCAGCCAGGGTGTTAGGATTAAGCTTTGTGTTACCAGGGCAGGCAGTGGTTCAGGAATGCACACATGAGTCAAGCCAGGCTAATGAGATAAAATTTCAAGACTTGTTTGAACTACTGGGATAGAGACTCTTATTTATTTATTTTTTTATTAAGATTGTTATCTGTGTGGATGACAAGGCTGAAGCTGCGAGTCTTGTCAAGTAGACAGCCTGCTGAAAATGGGTCAATGAAATGGAGAAAAGACCTCAGAGATGGGAGACAGTCATCATCCACTGAGTCTGATGATGCTGACCTTCTAAATCTAGCCATTCTTGAAAAATCTATCTTTGGAATTCTCACTTATATGAATGGACAAATTCTTGTCTTTCCTTGAATGACTTTGTGTTAGTTTTTATCGCTTACGGTAAAGTAAGTGGAGAATGGTACATACCTGTACCTTTCCCCAAGTATTCACCAAAAATATACACTTGCAAAAAGAATAAATTTATTATAGTTTCTTGATCTAATCATGCTCTAAAGCTTTGACATGGACTATTTTTTTCAGCAAGGAATGCCTTTCTCCTTATTTAATTGGTCAGTATTACCCATCTTTTGAAAACCAGTGAAAGCCTCAAATGGTCCTCTAGAATCCTTAGCTAATATCGCTAGACATGGTTGGAGCTCCCTTATGAGCACCAATGACACCCATCTTATTTTATTTTAGTTTTCTGGCTCCCTGACTTCTGAGAAATGAATATCAAATGAATATATTTATTTATCTTTATATTTCAAGTGCCTAGATCAGGGCCTGGTATAAAACAGGCAATTTGTAATGATTGTTAAATAAACAGATAAATGCAACAGATAATCTGTACTTATTAAATTTTTATTAAGATCTTACAGTACCCTAAATACATAATTACTTTCTCTGTGTCAAGTTTTTCCCTATTCTTCTTGTCCTGAATTTTTAAACATTTCTACAGGAAGATAATTAAGATTAGGCAGCACACAAAATGATGTGATAGCTCTGATCAGTGTGGAATACAGTTGTCTTCCTGCTTTCTGAACAATATGATGTTGACCCAGTGTAACACCCCACTACTCTCAAAATAATGATTGGTTTTAGAACATAATTTCTCCTTTCAGTTTGGTATTTTAGAGTGAAAAGTTCAGTGACAAATGATCTCCTTAAGTTTAAAATACACTTAGCATTCTTGAGTTTCCTTTCCTATCCAAAAACATCTCCATGCTTCTGGAGTTGCTCTATGGTTTAATTCATAGCAGCTGATGTTATTTTATTTCTTTCTTTAGCCTTCTCAATTCCAATCAACATTCATGTAACATCTTTTCTCTTAATATTTTCAAAATTAATTTTAGCCTGTTTATTATATGCAAAATAAGTAGCTACCCTGTAAAAATTTTGATGCAAAGGAAAGAGCCCTGGAGTCAGACAGGTAGCCTCAGTTCTTGCACTAGCTCGTGGAATGACTTGAATATCTCTGGTCTTCAGTTTTCTCAGCTGAATCATGATAGTCCTGGATGGAAAAGCCTCTAAGAACCATTCCAACTCTCAGATCCATAAGACTCTCAGTATTCTTAGTATTCTCATTGATGTCACTTGTGTTAGCAGATAGTGGCAGAGGCAATATGGCCTTCTAGCCTTTCATGCCATGCTCCCCGATTGTATGCACTGTCAATTGCCAAGAAAAATTGGTATTAAAAATAAATAGTTACTTTTTACTTAGGAAAGTTTGTATTGGGAATTTTCTGGTGGTCAGATGGTTAGTATTTGACATCTTCACTGCCGTGGCCTGGGTTCAATCCCTGGCCTGGGTACTAAGATTCTTCAAACTACATGGTGCAACCAAAAAAAGAAAAAACAAAACCAAACAAGAAAAAAAAAAGCAAACTTGTTTTTACTTCTCCCTTTTTGTTTTTATATCTTTAAATATTGTTACCATTTCGGGGAACCCAAACAATCCAACTGAGCCCTGTAATCTGCTTTATTTTTTAAAGGAAGATAAGATGTACTTGATGTCTAAAAAGAGTTTTTATAGTTGGGTTGTACCATCCTAGCGGGTTAGATGTATACTAAATTACCCCCTAATTTCAGTGGTTTAAAAACACAAAAATTTATTTCTTACTTATATTGTAATCCAGTGAGAGGTGGTAGAGCTGGGTGATGAATATGGCGTAGAGAGTTACAACAGCAGACTACGTCCATCATGTGGCTCTACCACATTCCAGGACCTCTCAGTCTGTTCCCGGATCTTTTAGTTCCACCAACAATTGAGGAGAGAAACAGGGAAGATGGAGAATTTTTTTATGGCCACTTCTACAAGTGGCCATATCAATTCCCTCCACATTACATAGATCAGAACTCAGTCATATGACTCCACCTCTGCAGGGTGAACCCAGTACTTTAACTGTATACTAAAGATGAAGAGGAAGTGATTTAGGTAATCTCTGCTAGGTCCTCCAAGTGTGGCAGAACTATTCATAGGGAGATGTTTATACAATATGGTAGCCAAACAGAGAGATTTACATTGTTATAGAGACTAAAAAGACTAATGTGATTGAATGGTCATAACGGAGCCAAGTGGTGATTCTGACCTCAGAGAAAGGACTTAATGTGCTCTCTTTTGTTTTGTAAGCAACAAAATGACGACAGTGGTAACCTAAGTGGCACTGCAAAGCAACTGCTTAGATGAAACTAGGACTCTTTGCTCAATGTACTTCCTGGTATTTGCGCAGCAGGATCACAAATGCCAGCATTGTTTGGAGAAAAGCCTACTTGGATCTGATTTGAGGCCAAAGTTAAGTTAATCAACCTTATTATTATTTTTTTTAGTGGTATGCCTTTGAAAAAGTTCTTCAAAACTCTTAAAATTCATTGAATGTCTAAGAGTGCAAAGTGGAGTAGGCATTTAATGTGAGGGAGTTGGATAGAGACAAACAGAGGGACAGAGAGAAACAGACAGAGGAGAACTAGTAAGAAAGAACCAAAGATCTATTAAAGAAATGATCCCTTTGTAAGTTTTTTTTTAAATTGTAGTATGGTTGATTTGCAATGCTGTGTTAGTTTCTGCTGTACAGTTTAGTTTCTCAGTGATGTCTGGCTCCTTCGTACCTCCATGAACTGTAGCTACCCACAGCCCCCAGGCTCCTCTGTCCATGGGGTTTCCCAGACAAAATACTAGAATGTGTTGCTAGTCCCTTCTCCAAAGAATATTCCTGACCCAGGGATGGAACCTGTGTCTCCTGCCTTGGCAGGTGGATTCTTTACTGCTGTGCCACCAGGGAAACCCATATATGTCATTACACAGCACCAAATTGACCTCCTTGTGCTATAAAATAGGTTTTATGAATTATCTTTTATATATAGTAGTGTGAATATGTCAATTCAAATTTCCTAATTTATTCTTCCTCTATTACCCCCTTGGTAACCATATGTTTGTTTTGTATATCTGTGATTCAGTTTCAGTTTCATAAATTGGTTCATTTGAATGCTTTTTTTAGATCCCACATATATGCAAGGTCATTTAATATTTGTCTTTCTTTGTCTGACTTACTTCACTCAGTATGAGAATCTCTAGGTCCATCCATGTTGTTAAAAATGGCATTATTTCATTCTCTTTTGTGGCTGAGTAATATTCCATGGTCTATATGTACCACATCTTCTTTATCCGTTCCTCTATCAATGGACATTTAGATTGCTTCCATGTCCTGGCTACTGTAAATAGTGCTGCAGTGAACATTGGGAATACATGTTTCCTTTCAAATTGTGGTTTTCTCTGGATTTACACCCAGGTGTGGGATTGTTGGATTTTATGTTAACAGTATTTTTAGATTTTTAAGGAAGCTCCATACTGTTCTCCATAGTGGCTGTACCAGTTTACATTCCCACCAACCTTCCCAGCATTTATTCTTTGTAGATTTTTAAAAGCTTTTGCACAACAAAGGAAACCATTGACAAAATGAAAACAAGACCCACAGAATGGGAGAAAATGTTTGCAAATGAAGCTACTGACAAGGGATTAATCTCCAAAACATACAAAGAGCTCATGCAGTTCAATATCCAATAAACAACCTAATCAAACAGTAGGCAGAAGATCTAAACAGACATTTCTCCAAAGAAGACATACAGATGGCTAAGAAGTACATGAAAGCTGTTTAACATCACTAATTATTAGAGAAATGCAAAGCAAAACTCCAATGAGGTATCTCCTCACACAGGTTTGAATGACCAATATAAAAAAAATCAACAAACAAGAAATGTCCTTTTGATAGTCCACCTGGGCAATTAGTTTTGATGGCTCTAGAGGGCTATGATATGATTTTCACTTTCTGTTTTCTAGTTCTAGAGAGAGCTAGCCCTGGGCAAAACATTGAGGAGGGTAAGTGTTTGGGGGCCTTCTGCCCTCCTGTGGTGTACCTCTTCTGCTGTTCAAAGCCCCATCAGTGTCTCCCAATCCTCTCAGAAGATAGCAGTGCCCTCATTTCATTCATGGTCAATTTGATCATTCCATTCTCTACCGCTCAAAGACTGTCATAGTAGTAGTGATAGTCACTCAGTAGTGTCTGATTCTGTGATCCCACAGACTGTAGCCCGCCAGGCTCCTCTGTCCATGGGATTCTCCAGGCAAGAATACTGGAGTGGATTGCCATTCCCTTCTCCAGGGGATCTTCCTGACCCAGGGATCAAACCTGGGTCTCCTGCGTTGCTGGCAGATTCTTTACCATTTGAGCTGCAGGGAAGACCTATATAAAGTGTATAAAGTGGATTGTGGATTAAAGTGGATTATGTACAATCATTTTCTTTTAATTCTCATATATACTATATGAACTAAGTTTTATTATACCAATTTAATAAGTGAGAAAATTGAGAACAATAGACAGAACTACCAATTATTGGCTTGAAGTGCTTTATGTATTTTATCACATTTCATACAACAACTTTGCCAAATGCTGTTTCATCACTTCCCTCTGAGATAAGAAATGTCAGTATAGGAGAGATTAAATAATTTTTTCAAGATGAAAAACTGGATTTTAAACTTCCATCTATTTTATTTCAAAGCCTATGCCTTTCCTGATGCTTAAAAATAATGATGATGATTTTATTATTTTTAATCATTTTCAGTTATTAATTTTTTATTTCATAGTCTCCTCTGAGAAATAATTCTTCAGTGGGGTTCAATGATGAGATTCATAGAGATGCAATGCTTTAAACCTTATGAATAAATGTGGTAATTTATCAGTGAGGATGCTTTTGGCTTCAAGACAAAAAAGCTTTAAAAAATGGCATAAACAAGTAAACAATAAGGTGTTTATTCTCTCTTAAAGCGAAATCCAGAAATAGAAGAGTTCCAAAGCTGGGTAATTCAGCAGTACAGTGATGTCACTGAGGAACTATTATCCATTCATCTTTCTATTTTGTCATCTACAGAAATTTGGTTTGACTCTCCTGATGGTACCAGATGGCCTATTTATTATAAAAGAAAACATCCAGAGGCAGAAAATGAAACTACTAAACTTATGTTCCTTTTAGGATTAGGAAAAACCTTCCCGGATCTTTACCACAAATTTCCCCTGACATCTCTTTAGCCCAAAATGTGTCACATGCCTGCCCCTAAACTAAGCACTTTCCAAGGTCATTGGAGTTATCTTGTTTGACTTAAACCATGGGAGATTTGGCCTGTTATGGCTTTGGTGGCCCCTGAACAAAAGAAGCATTCTATGAGAAAGAATGATCAAGGCCACGGCTGGTGGGTAGGAAGTGTCAATAGTAATGACAATCACATTCAGGTACCAGGACTTAGTGGGTGAGAGAGAGAAGGAGAAGCTTTCAAGTTCAGAACAAAGGTCTCTTGCTTTCCCATGAGCCCAACCCTACCATGAAACTTGTTATTGAAATAAATACTGTAAGTGTTTGGGAAAGAATTTTCACATAATTTTAGGGTGTTATTTTGAAATTACAAAGATTCCAAGTTGGTTGATGGAAAACCACATGGAAAAAAAAATGAAGTTCTGACTCATTAAGGGTCACTTGTGATATTCTACTGTGGACTCATGGATTTCAAATAATTTTAGAATCATTTAGTTTAATCTCTCAGTCCTCTGTTATAATGTTTGACTTCCTTCTACAATGTCTTGTGATTATTTAGCTCTGCCTCAACATAATCTGTGGTGGGGGTCTCACTATTTACAGTACATTCCCTTTTTTTAGTTAAAAGTCTTTTTCTCACTTTAAACCGAAATTGCTTTAATTAATTAAATATATATTTTGCAGAGACTAAATGTGTAAAAAAAAAAAAAAAGATTTTGAAATCAGCAGATTCTGATCCAAGATTGGCATCTCAGGCTTGCAATGACTGGTTATGGGGTTGGGAGTCAGGCTCTATCTAGATTCGAATTTCACATGTGCTCTTTACCAGCTGCATAACCATAACCTTAGGAAAGCTCGTAGCTCATCTCCCACCCCATGCCTCAGCTTTCTTTTCTGCAAAATGTGTCCTATAGTGGTATCTGCTTAAAGGGGTTGAGTGAGTCTCTATATGTAACACTGTTGTGCTGCTGGAGACAATAAATCTTGCATATTATATTAAAACAAACTCTGTATGCTCAGTCACTCAGTTGTGTTGGACTCTTTGTGGCCCCGTGGATTGTAGCCCACCAGTCTCCTCTGTCCATGGGATTTTCCAGACAAGAATACTGGAGTGGGTTGCCATTTCCTCCTCCAGGGGATCTTCCTGACCCAGGCATCAAACCTGCATCATGTGCATTGGCAGGCAGATTCTTCACCAATGAGCTACTGGGAAGCCCTCCTCAGAGGTAGGCATCATTGCATCAGTTTTACTGAGTCTTTTTTATAAGTCCTCACAGCTCATTTTGGACTTCCCAGATGGCACTGGTGGTAAAAAATCTGCCTGCCAATGCAGGAGATGTAAGAAACCCAGGTTAGATACCTGGGTCAGGAAGATCCCCTGGAGGAGGAAATGACAATCCACTCCAGTATTCTTGCCTGGGAAATTCCATGGACAGGGGAACTTAATGGGCTACAGTCCATGGAGTCACATAAGACTTGGACACAACTTATCGACTAGACAACAGCAACATAACAACCTCTGAGGTTTGTTGTAAGGATTAAATGAGACCATAAAGACAGAGAACTCAAAAAAGGTTAACCCTACTTGCCTAATTCCTGCCTAGGACTTCGTAGGTGCCTTTTGAATATTTCCTGCTCCACTAGTTCCCTTTACCCCATGAAGCAACAGAGGTAAATTTCACAGGGTTGGTCTCAACCTTCCCTGTGGATTCCATGTTTTTAGAGAAAGCACATCAGCCGTCCTCAAGGCTCAAGCCTCAAGACTCACTACCATTTGTATCTCCTAGTCACCAGACCATGAGCTTCTCAATGGCAGTACCAAATATTATTCAATCTTCTGCCCGCAACATTCCTGGAACAAAATCAGTGCTCAACACATGTTCATAACTGGATTCACTTTTCTCTGTGACTTTCTGGAAGGACTGTGCTCACGGTAAATGTTTAATCTACTAGCTATAATAAAATTAGCCATTGTTATCATTATTGTATAACAAACTCAATTGTGTAGGTAATGGGATGGAGGTCAGTGGGGAATACAGCTTTTACCAATGTCTGCAGTACCCATTTCCTTTTCCCCCTCAGCCAGAACTTTCCATGTTTACTTTTTCTCTCCCAAGATGCAAATCACTTCCGCAAAGACCAGCCATCCCAGTGGGAAGGGAGCACTGAATGTCTCCAGGACCTGGGAGATATTTCCTTCGCCCTGGCTGGGGGCACACTTTCAGTTCGCTGTGCTGCTTGGGGTTATGAGAATTGTATTTTAAGTGGATTAAGCAAAGTCAGTGTCTGATGACTACTGCCCCTAAACATGGTTGGCCCAAATCATTAATTTTTGTCCTTCAAATGGTAACCTGCATTTCATATGAAATATGGAATATGTGTGTGCAAGTGTGTGTGCTCAACTGCTCAGTCATGTATGACTGTCTGCAACTCCGTGGACTGTAGCCTACTAGACTTCTCTGTCCATGGGATTTTCCAGGCAAGAAAACTGAAGTGGGTTGCCACTTCCTCCTCCAGGGGATCTTCCCGACCCAGGGATCAAACCTGTGTCTCCTGCATTGCAGTCAGATTCTTTACCCATTGAGCCATGGGGGAAGCCCTATGAAATATGGTATATGACATATTAGATCAAGGATCGTTCTGTTCAACCCAGTCTTCTGTCCCCGCTGCTGCCTCTGGGTAAGGTGTGGGGCAGAGCCTAAGAGTTTGATGGCATAAATTTAAAATACAAAAACAATTCTTCCAACCTTTTTCCATATTTTCCATCATGAATTAATCTTAATTTTTCTTGAGTTTTGGTGAGAGAGCATCAGGCTCTGTCCTTAGCTCTTGGGATCAGGTTTGTATTCTCACTATGGTTCTTATACATGCTGATCAACTTCCAATACCCATCTTGTCAGACTTGAGAGGCCTGTCTACACAGTGACCCACACAATGACTGGCCTTGGCTTTGTGGGACTCCTGCTTCTAATATTTGGTACAGTTGAACACTTAATAACTTTTTCAGACTCTGCCTCCCTGGGAAAGAGGCACAAACCTTTTCTACTCAAGACATGCCTTCCTAATGCAGGAGAAATTGTTTACTTAAGAAGCTAGAAATTCAAAAGCTTCTCCAAATTATTCTTTAAGAACCAAGTAAATAATCTGATAAGTTGACTCATACTTTTTTTGGTAGCCTGGCTGGGATGTCTGTATAAACAGCCTTTCTGATGACAAGTTGGCAGCAGGAATTCTGGTCAGGAAGAGGAGAATCAGACAAATGTTTTCATTTCTGTCACCAACCTCACTTGCCTTCCCCTTCACTGCCCTTTCTCTGAACCGAGAGTAGAGTTTGATTGGGGCTTTGTTTTATGCCCTGGGCAAAAGTTTTGGGTCAGCTGAGGTCAGTTCTCATTTTATTTAAATCTGTTTGTCCTCCCTCAATCTCAATGGAAAAACTTCAACAAAAATACATTTACACATAACATTCAGTTTTCACTGAGTTCTGTGTAGGCAAAGGAGACCAGATTCTTATCCCTGGAGGCACTTAACCTCTTAAACAATGTTTTATTAACTTTTTTCAAAGAACTTGTACTTCTCCATAAATTGTCTCCTCTGCTTCTAATATTGACTCCAGAAGCTTAGGGACTTTTGACATTTCCTGTGATTTTAATATAGATGTTGTCTGAAATATACTGCAAGGAGATAGAATCACAGGCTGGAGAACATTCTATGCAGCATTAGTGGTCAGGAAGCCTGGGTTCTAGTCCTGACTGTGCCATTAGGTGTGAACCTGGGCAGATTCCTAAACCCCAAGCTCCTTATTTCAATAAATAGAGATTGGATAATATTTAAAATTTCTTAGACTCCCAAGATTTATGATCAATTGATACCAACTGAGTGGAAGTCCCAGACACAAAAATAAATAAAAGTATAGATAATAGATTTACTTTGGAAGTCACAATTTCTATGAAGTTTAATAAATAAGGGGTAATGTTAGCCAAAGCTATGGCTTTTCCAGTAGTTATGTAAGAATGTGAGAGTTGGACCATAAGGAAAGCTGAGCACAAAAGAATTGATGCTTTTGAGTTGTGGTGCTGGAGAAGGCTCTTGAGAGTCCCTTGGACTGCAAGAAGATCCAATCAGTTAATCCTAAAGGAAGTTAGTCCTGAATATTCATCGGAAGAAACGATGCTGAACCTGAAGCTCCAATATTTTGGCCACCTGATGTGAAGAACTGACTCACTGGAAAAGACCCTGATGCTGGGAAAGATTAAGGGCAGGAGGAGAGGGGGCAATAGAGGATGAAATGGCTAGATGGCCTCACCAATTCAGTGGACATGAGTTTGAGCAAACTCTGAGAGATAGTGAAGGACAGGGGAGCCTGGGGTTGCAAAGAGTTGGATATAACTTAGTGACTGAATAGCAACAGCAATGTCTTCTAGAGCTATCAAAACTAAGAGTGACATTTAAGGGATATTTAATGTCAGTAAGAGAATAGCATATCAGAGCTGGAAGGGACCAGAGAGGTTACATATCAAATCCAATCCTTTTATAGAGAAGAACATTGAGGCTTTAAGAGGAGAAGTGATTTGCTAATGTTGGTTGAAAAAAGTCACCCAGGATTTCCTCTTAGTTGCTTTTATTTACACTACCTTGACTCTTTACACTACTCAGAGGTATTCTTTATATAAATGTTGCTAGTATTGTGCTTTAAATAATCCCAGCCTTTAAAAATTCTGTTTGAAGCAAGCCCACTAAGCCATTCTTTCTCTTTCCCATGAGGTTTATAACTATAAAGCAAGAGACAGTGTGACAGTTGATATATGGTACATATGTCCTAGGGATTTGAACATAACAAAGGAATCTGAAATACCACCTTATGTGAGGACACTTGAATTCACATCTTTCATCCTTTATGTCGGATCTACAGATACCAATTATTGAGTGGTTATAAACCTGAGAAATAATTTCTTGCCACAGTTTTCCAAAGACTACCTTTACCCAAAGTATTTGGATAGTTGACATCCAAATTTATTTTGGAAAAATGAATAATCAAGTTGGATTGAGACATTTTTATGTCAGTGTATGCATGTGTGTGCATGGGTGCTCAGTTGTGTCCAATTCTTTGTGACCCCATTGACTGTAGCCACCCAGGCTCCTCTGTCCATGGGATTTTCCAGGCAAGAATACTGGAGTGGGTTGCCATTTCCTCCTCCAGGGGATCTTCTCAACCCAGGGATTGAACCCACATCTCTTGTGTTTCCTGAATTAGCAGATGGGTTCCTTATGTATCAATACTACATTAAAAAATACAAGAGTATAGGCTGTGTTTTGTATACATTCCCCCTAAATTTTACTGTTTGTAACATTCCCTGGACAGCAAAGACAACTCATTACATTTTAGTTTCAGAGTTTGCCACAAATACGTATCTATTCTTCCTGATATTTCTTGTTTTCCTCACATTTGGAGGAGTGAAAAGTATCATATTCATGAATTTTTCAGGTAATTAGTATCTTTATGGAAGTACAATCCTAGTTTTAAATTGATACTATTTGATGGAATATTCGATAAAATACATATTTTTCTAACATTAGAATAGTTACAAATGGTTTTACATTTTCTAACTGATAAGCTTCATCATGGACATCAATTGTGATACCTTTCCTGATAATATGGTGATCACCTCAGGAGTTACTGATGTGCATGGACACATTTACCCCTGAGTTTAGATGCAGACAAGCGAACATTTTGTATTTTTTAAAATATTCAGAATGGTCTTTTTTTTTTTTTTTCTAATTTGTGACTCTACAGTTTATAGCAAGAAGGTCCAGTGTGATATTTTTTTTCTCCCTTTTATTGTTTTTGCCATACAATGCCATGATATCACTATGGGTTTACATATGCTCCCCCTCCAGAAACTCCTCCCTCCTCCCTCCCTCCTCCCTCCCCCCGGGAAATCTCGAGAATCAATCCTGGGCTGGCGATTGATTAGACATACGATAATTACCATGTTTCAATGCCATTCTCCCATATCATCCCACCCTTTCCCTCATCCACAGAGTCCACGAGTCAATTCTATACATCTGCGTTCCTTTTGCTGTCTCGCATGTTGGGTTCTCGTTACTGTCTTTCTAAATTCCATATATATGTGTTAATATACTGTATTGTTGTTTTTGCTTCTGGCTTACTTCACTCTGGATAATGGGCTCCAGTTCGGTTCCAATAAATGCTGGAGAGGATGTGGAGAAAAGGGAACTTTCCTACACTGTTGGTGGGAATGCAAACTAGTACAGCCACTATGGAAAACAGTATGGAGGTTCCTTAAAAAGCTGCAAATAGTCCTGCCATATGACCCAGCAATCCCACTGCTGGGCATATACACCGAGGAAACCAGAACTGAAAGAGCCACGTGTACCCCAATGTTCATCGCTGCATTGTTTACAATAGCCAGGACATGGAAGCAACCTAGATGCCCATCAACTGACGAATGGATAAGAAAGCTGTGGTACATATACACAGTGGAATATTACTCAGCATTAAAAAAAAATTCATTTGAATCAATTCTACCCAGTGTGATTTTTTTTTCTTTTCTTTTAAAATTTATTTTTATTTGGAGGATAATTGCTTTACAATACTGTGTTAGTTTCTGCCATATATCAGTATGAGTCAGCCACAGATATACATCAGAATGGTCTTTTAATAAAAGTGCTATTCAATCATATAACAGAGTCCGAGCAAAACGACAAAACTTGAAATGCAGGTTTGTAGAAAACATTAGAGTCAGACAGACACATAGACACACCCCTCCCCACCCACCCAGGAGGGTCTGCAGCAAGGCCACAGAGGCTGGTTTATAATACACCCCAGTCCCCCTCACCATAGGCCAGCGGGAAGCGAAAGTACGCTGAGGGTTGTTTCCAGGGTTAGCGCTGCCCCGGGAAGAGCCGGCGGGGGGGACAGAGGTTTCCACAGAAGGCAAGACACAAATGCACCCTCAGGGGCAGATGAAGGTCTTCAGCCTTGCAAAGAAATACCTACCTGGGCAGATTGTCCCAAAGGCCCTGAGCTGGCAGCCAGCCTGAGGGTGCAAGGGGGCTGAAGCACGACAGCTGCCTGGGGCACCTCCATCACAGCCCGCACTGGTATATTTTTGGTCCTTGTGCCCTCTGTTGGTCCTCTGTCACCAATACAGTTCTCCATGGATGGTATGGCAGTTTTTTTTGTAGCCCCTCCCTCACTTGCAAACATGCTGCCTTGGGTTTTGAAACCAGATGACCACAATTGTTATACCCATGGGAAGGAAGAGGGAAAGAAGGACCTGTGAGAGGTTTATGGGACTTTAATGCGTGGAATTTTACTGCTCAAAGATCTCTTGTAGTTACTTTAGCAATAATTAGATTCTGGGAGGCATTTTCTCCAGGGTTTGCAACCATATATTGGCTTCTTAATGAGAACTTTGGGTCAGTTTGTTTATATTCTACATAAGCAAAAACTTATGTCATTCTTGAACCTAGACAAGTTATGAATTATGAATGAGTAGATAAATAATTAAATAAACAGAATTCAGCCCTGCACAGTGCATTGTCCTATATTGCTGGAAGGTAGCATAGCATGAATGTTAAAGAGAGCAAGATTCAGAGCCAGAGCAGGTTAGGTTTGAGCCCAAGTTCACCACTCTTCAGCTCTGTGACTTGAGCAATTAATCTCTCATTCTCTTCATTGGTAAAATGCATATGATAGTAGAAATTACCTCTAAGCTTTGTATAGGTGAAATGTAATAATACCTGTAAAGCACCTAGCATGGTGCCTGGCAAATGTTAAAGATTCTTTCAGTGTACACCTTCCTCTTGCAGCTTACTCCCCTTGTTTTATCAGTCAGGATTGGCTGACTGCTATAAGGGAAGACATCTAAATTTTAGGGGATCAGTCTAATAGTTTGTTTCTTACCTATGGGAAGTGCAGTCAGCAGTGGGTAGAGAAACTCTGTTCCACACTATCATCTGAGGTGCAGGCTCCTTCCATCCTGAGTTGCCATGATCGCCTTCTTGAGCATCGTGGCAGGGGGCAGCAAATGCTTGCCTGTAAACCAGCTTGCCCTGCTACCTGGTCTTGTATGGCCCATAAGCTAAAAATGATTTTTACCTATTTAAATGATTACATTTTAAATAGCTTTTTAAAGAGTTTCATTTTTTTAAATTTTATTTTCTTATTGCAATGTAATTGTTTTACAATATTGTGTTAGTTTCTGCTGTACAACCAAGTGAATCAGCTATACGTATACACATGTCCCCTCCCTGCTTCATGCCACCCCTCTAGGTCATCACAGAGCACCAACCTGAACTTTCTGTGCTATACAGCATTTTCCCCCTAGCTGTCTATTTTGCACATGGTAATGTATATATATTTTAGAAATGCATCCATAATATCCTTGATTTTATATCTTATCAATACAGTTGGATTAATATCAATCAGAGTTGTTAGCATTTTCTGTTGCTCTTACTCTTTGTTTCTATTTTTGTCTTCCACATTTTTTTTCCTTTTGTGGTTTTAATTCTGTATTTTATAGGATTCCATTTTCTCTTATTTCTTAGCATATAGTTATTTTTATATGGTTAGTGGTTATCCTAGAGTTTGCAATATACATTTATAAGAAATCCAAGTCCACTTTCAAATGACACTATACCATTTCATGGATAGTACAAGTGTCTTATAACAGCATAGTTCTAATTCCTCCCTCCCATCCTTGTACCATTACTGTCATTCCTTTAACTTACATATGTGCTGTGCTGTGCTGTGCTTAGCTGCTCAGTTGTGTCTGACTCTTTGCGACCCCATGGACTGCAACCCGCCAGGCTCCGCTGTCTGTGGGGATTCTCCAGGCAAGAATATTGGAGTGGGTTGCCATGCCCTCTTCCAGGGCATCTTCCCAACCTAGGGATGGAACCCAGGTCTTCTCAATTGCAGGCAGATTCTTTGCCATCAGAGCCACCAGGGAAGCCCAAGAATACTGGCATGAGTAGCCTCTCCCTTCTCCAGGGTATCTTCCCTATCCAGGAATTTAACCAGGGTTTTCTGCATTGCAAGCAGATTCTTTGCCAGCTGAGCTACCAGGGAAACCCTCACTTACATATAAATATACATAATTTAATACTATGTTGTTATTTTGAACAAACTATTATCTGTTACAATTAAGAATAAGAAAGATAAAACTTTTTTTTTTAAATTGGGCTTTCAGTTCTCCAATGTTCTTCATTCCTTTATGACCTATTTAATTTTTTGTTTGAAGAACTTCTTTAATATTTCTTGAGAGATAAGTCTACTGGCAACAAATACCTTCAAGTTTTGTTTGCTGAGACAGTTATTCCCCTTTACTTTTAAAAAAAAATTTATTTATTTTTCAATTGAAGGAATTGCTTTACAAAATTTTTTTGTTTTCTGTCAAACCTCAGCATGAATCAGCCATAGGTATACATATATCTCCTCCCTTTTGAAACTCCCTCTCATCTGCCTCCCCATCCCACCCCTCTAGGTTGATATAGAGACCCCGTTTGAGCTTCTTGAGACATACAGCAAATTCTAGTTGGCTATCTTTTTTCAGTGGTAATGTAAGTTTCCATGTTACTCTTTCCATACATCTCACCCACTCCTCCCCTCTCTCCACGTCCATAAGTCTATTCTCTATGTCTGTTTCTCCATTGCTACCCTGCAAATAAATTCTTCAGTACCATTTTTCTAGATTCCGTATATATTCATTAGTATATGACATTTATTTTTCTCTTTCTGACTTACTTCACTCTGTATAACAGGCTCTAGGTTCATCCACCTCATTAGAACTGACTCAAATGCATTCCTTTTTATGGCTGAGTAATATTCCATTGTGTATATATACCACACTTCTTTATCCATTCATTTGTTGATGGACATTTAGGTTGCTTCCATGTTCTGCAATAAACATGTAAATAGTTTTTCAATAAACAATGGGATACATGTGTCTTTTTCAATTTTGGTTTCCTCAGGCATATGCCTAGGAGTGGGATTGCTGGGCCATATGGTGGTTTTATTCCCAGTTTTTAAGGAACCTCCATACCGTCTTCCATAGTGGCTGTATCAATTTACATTCCCACCAACAGGGCAAGAGTGTTCCCTTTTCTCCACACCCTCTCCAGCATTTATATTTGTAGGCTTTTTGATGATGCCATTCTGACCAGTGTGAGGTGATATCTCATTGTGGTTTTAATTTGCATTTCTCTAATAATGAGTGATGTTGAGCATCTTTTCATGTGTTTGTTAGCCATTTTTATGTCTTCTTTGGAGAAATGTCTGTTTAGGTCTTTTCCCCACTTTTTGATTGGGTTGTTTGTTTTCCTGGCATTGAGTTATATGAGCTGCTTGTAGATTTTGGAAATTAATCCTTTGTCAGTTGTTTCATTTGCTGTTATTTTCTCCCATTCTGAGGGTTGTCTTTTCACCCTGCTTATAGTTTCCTTTGCTGTGCAAAAGCTTTTAAGTTTAACCGGGTCCTGCTTGTTTACTTCTGCTTTTATTTCCAATACTCTAGGAGGTGAGTCACAGAGGATCTTGCTTTGATTTATGTCATCAAGGGTTCTGCCTATGTTTTTTTCCTAAGAGTTTAATAGTTTCTGGTCTTACATTTAGGTCTTTAATCCATTTTGAGTTTATCTTTGTGTATGGTGTTAGGAAGTGTTCTAATTTCATTCTTTTACATGTATCTGTCCAGTTTTCCCAGCACCATTTACTGAAGAGGCTGTCTTTGCCCCATTGTATATTCTTGCCTCTTTTGTCAAAAATAAGGTGCATGGGTTTATCTCTGGGCTTTCTATCTTGTTCCATTGGTCTGTATTTTTTTTTGTGCCAGTACCATACTGTCTGGATGACTGTAATTTTACACAGTCAGTGTGATCCTATCAAACTACCGATAGCATTTTTCACAGAACTAGAACAAAAAATTTCACAATTCATACGGAAACACAAAAGTCCCCTTCACTTTTGAAGGATAATTTCACAGAGTTCAGAATTCTATGTTGGTGCTTTTTCTCTCTTAACACTTTAAATATTTCACTGAACATTCTTCTTGCTTGCATCATTTCTGAGGAGAAACCAGATGTATTTTCTTTCCTTTGCTCTTCTATATGTAAAGTGTTTTTTTTTTCTTCTGGCTTCTTTCAGAATTTTTTTCTTTATCTCTGATTTTCTGAAGTTTGAATATGATGTGATGCCAAGGTGGATTTTGCAGGGAGGGTTAGAGCATTTATCTTGCTTGATATTCTAAAGATCATTAAAGTTAAAACTTTCTGCATCTGTGATTCAGTGTTCAACATTAATTTTGGGGAAACTTTTTTTGTCATTATTGTTTCAAATATTCCTTTTTTTCTTTCTTTATTCTCCACTGGGTATTCCTATCGCATATATATTATACTATTTGTAGTTGTTCTATAGTTCTTGGATGTCCTGCTCTATTTTTCAGTTTTTTTATTTTCTTTGCTTTTCAGTTTAGGGAAGTTTTTATTAGATTTTTCTCAGCCCATCAAAGATATTCTTCATTTCTGTTACAGTGTTTTTATTTCTCTAGAATTTCTTTTTTATTCTTTCTCAAAATGTCCATCTCTTGCTTCCATTTTCTTTTTCGGCATATTGTATACTTTTTCCACTAAGGCTCTTAACATAATCATAGCTTAAAAAAAGGTTTTGATCTGACAATTCCAACATTCCTGTTGTATCTGACACTGGCTCTGATGTTTATTCAGATTCTTCAAACTGTGTTTCTGGTTTTGGTATGATTTGTATTCTTCTTTTGAAAGGTGGACATGGCATAATGGATAAAAGTAAATGATGTAAATAAGCTTTTAGTGCTGCGGTGGTATGTTGTGACTGGGCAGTGTTCTATGATTAGGTGTCAGCTGCTTGGCTAGTTTGTGAAATGGGTGAAAGGAGTAAAAAGGCACAAATTCCAGTTACAAAATAAATAATTCACAGAGATGTAAGGGATAGCAGGGTAGCTATAATGAGTTATACTGTATTGTGTATTTGAAAGTGGATAAGACAGTGTGTGTGTGTTAGTTACTCATTTATGTCCAACTCTTTGTGACCCATGTACTGTAACTCACCAGGCTCCTCTGTCCATGGGATTCTCCAGGCAAGAATACTGAAGTGAGTTACCATGCACTTCTCTAGGGAATTGATCCTGGATCTCTTGCATTATAGGCAGATACTTTATCATCTGAGACACCAAGGAAAAATGTTGTAACTACATATGATGACTGATGTTAAATAGATTTATTGTGATAATAATTTTGCTATGTATACACAAATATCAAGTCATTATGTTGTATATATGAAATCAATGTAATGTATGTGAATTATACTTCAATAAAAATCTGCATAGATTTGGTAATATAAGGCAAAATGTTTCATCTTAGTGTTCATTTTCTGTGTTTCATTACTTGTTCTGTGCTCTCTAATTCTTTTTTTTTTCTTTTGCTTTCTTTTGAATTAATCAAGCATTTTTTTTTTATCACTTCCAGTTTTCCTCCCTAATGTTGCTATACATTTTAAAAAATATTATTTTGGTGGTTGCCATAAAGATTACAATAGACACCTATGACTGATATAAATTTGTAGTTTTACTACTTCTCTGAGAATTCAAAGAACTTAGACTATTTTAACAATTTTTAACCTTTCCCTCTTTGTTATTGATGTCATGGTTTATATATATATATATATATTTTAACTCTACAAGACATAATATATATTGTTTAATATAGTCAGTATTTATTTTCACCCACATAGTTCCCTTTTGAATACTTCTTAATTTCTTTTTGCATTTGCACACTTGTATCTGGGACCATATTTCTTTATTCCAAAATAACTTATTTGGTACATATTTTTAATACATATCCCCTGGCCATAAATAATCTGAGACTTGGAAGTGACAATGGAGATGAATCTTAATGTTTTTTATTTCATCTTCCTTTTTGAAAGATGGTATTCACTGGGCACAGGGCTCTAGATTAGCAGTTATTTTCTTTCAGTGTTTGAGATGTGGCACCCATTATTTTTGTTGCCAAGTCAACTGTTTTGTTGCTGCTTAAAAATTATTCTTTTTATTTTCTGGCTGCTTTGAAGACTTTTTCTTAATCTCCCCTTTTCAAGAGTTTTAATATGACATGACCTCTCTCTGTGTCTGGTTTCTGAAGTGGTTCTTCAAAGAGTGCTTTTAGTATTGTCACTGAAATGGCTTTCAACTCTTGTCCCTTTGAGTAGATTTTCCAGTTTTTACACAGATAATCTACCTAAAATGCAAATTTAGCCATGTTCTTACCTTTTAGATGGGCTTCTCTGGTGGCTCAGACAGTAAAGAATCCACCTACAATTCAGGAGACCCAGTTTCGATCACTGGGTTGGAAAGATCCCCTGGAGAAGGGCATGGCAACCCACTCCAGTATCCTTGCCTGGGGAATTCCATGGACAGAGGAGCCTGGTGGGCTACAGTCCATGAAGTCACAAAGAGTCGGACACAACTGAGAGATGAATGCACAAAACACTTACCTTTCAAATGCCTGTTAAGATAAAGCTCAGCCTCCTTGCCTCAGTCTGGAAGTCCTCCCTGACCTAACCGCACTAACATTTACACCCTCACTTACTTTGGCTTCCTGAATCTAACCTGGACCATAATGAGGTGAATATTTTAATTTCCCTCCCAAAACTTTCGTGACTTTGTGTCCTTTGCTCTTGTTCTTCTCTTTGTCTGAAGTAACTTTTCCTTATCTCTACCCAGACACACATCTTCAGCCAAATAACACCCCTACCACCACCACTATTCTTCAAACTTTATCTCACTAACTCTTCCAGGAAACTTCCCTGTGGTTCCACACTAGACTTTGGCTATACACCTTCACTGACCTCCGTTGTAGCTCTTCCTGTGCAATACGGCAGTCGTCTTTTTAGGTTAACAGCCTCCTTACTGAGCACACTCAAAATCAAGCTCCTTGGAAGCTAGAACCAGAGATTATCCATCTTTCCATGCTAAGTCCTTAATCCAGTTCCTGCCACATAATAAACACATATTTATGCAATAAGGTGAATAAAATAAAAACAATGAGGATCCAGTGATATATATTATTTATCAATATTTATTGAGTCCTTCCTGTATCCCAGGCACTGAGCTAAGTGCTTTATATGCATTATGTGTTTTAACCTTCCATAACAAGCCTACAAGGTGTTATGCCTGTGTGCCCACTAAGTCATTTCAGTTGTGTCCAACTCTCTGTGACCCTACAGACTGCAGCTCACCAGGCTCCTCTGTCCATGGAATTCTCCAGGCAAGAATACTGGACCAGGTTGGTATGCCCTCCTCCAAGGGATCTTCCTGACCCAGGGATCAAACCCATGTCTGTTATGCCCCCTGCATTGGCAGGCAGGTTCTTTATCACCAGCACCACCTGAGAGGTGCTATAATCACCCGCATTTTACAGATGAGGACATTGTGTTCTGAGAAGTTATATTATTTGCTCAAAATTACACAAAGAGTAAATGACAAAGCTAAGTTTCAAATCCAAGCTTGTTTACTTACAGAATACAAAATCTTCCCCACAAAATTATGGACTAACTGACACTCTTAAGTGCTAATTTCTAGCATTATGACCCACTTCCAATTCCTACCAACATTTCCCTAGGTTTGAACACTAATTACTATGTTGTCACCAACACAAGGCTGGTTTTGGGTCATGTTAGCCCTCAGTAAATACTCATCAAATCCTTAAAAAGTATAAATGAGAAAATAAAATTTTTATCATGACTGAATTGAGCAGGCTTATGTCTGAGATACTTGAGTCATCCAACACCTAGGGGGTATTATGAGAATTCACATAAAGAGGAATCAATTCAGATTCTCTTCAGCATCTAAGTAGGAATTAGACTCTTGGAGACAGAACCTGGACTATTTGAGGCCATTTGTGTAGGATGTTTTAAGTTAATTCTTCGAGTGCTGATTGAACATCATTCTGCATATTCTAGAGGTGCAAGCAGAGAAAGCGTGCTAAGCATGGTAGTCTCCCCTTTTTCAAAAGGATGATATGAGCAAAAGCCTCCCCCCCTCCACAAGTCCACTATGGTCTGAAGGAGTTAAAGAATCTTCTAGATGGAACTGATTTGCAACCAGAGTGCAAAGTAGCTCCAAGAGGCTGCTGAATCCTGGAGTGGCATGCCCTTCCTCCTGGGCTTGTGTTTTGCGTTATGGGCCATAGAGTGTGCACTGGCTGCCCTCTCAGAGGCCTTCTCATGTTGAGTGGGAGCTCCCATCACCGGGAAGCACATATGTGATGTGTATGCAACGTGTCCTTGGCTCATCAGGGAAGATGACGCTATATTCTGGGGCAGCCTTTCGGGTGCAGTCTCATCCTGCATCTGTAAAACACATTCCTCGGTTTCAGCTGAACAGGCTAGAAGGGGGATGAAGGCAGGAGGGGTTACTGCATGATTTCCTTCATATTAGTCCTTGTCTTCATAGATTATTCCTTCCATATTCAGTTGCTTTCAGGTCTAGCTCTAACCTCCCTGGAGGTCACTTACTCTCCTCATCCAGAAAGGCAGGAGATGAAAGGGGCAGGTGGGAACTGCTGTTCATCAGTGGTGGTGCAGTTTTTCTTCTCTGAGTGTGGATATAAGGGGCTTTATACATGGAGAGATGCTGGGCTGTGCTGGGCTATGTCTAGTTGTTCAGTCATGTCTGACTGTTTGTGACCCCATGGACTATAGCCGGCTAGGCTTCTCTGTCCATGGGAATTCTCCAGGCAAGAATACTGGAGTGAGTTGCTATGCCCTCTTTCAGGGGATCTTCCCAACCCAAGGATCAAACACAGGTCTCCTGCATTGCAGGTGGATTCTTTACTGTCTGAGCCACCAGAGAAACCCAAGAATATGGGGGTGGATAGCCTATCCTTTCTCCAGGGGATCTTCCTGACCCAGGAATCGAACTGGGTATCCTACATTGAAGGTGGATTCTTTACCAGCTGAGCTACCAGGGAAGCCCAGAGAGATGCTATACAAATATAAAGCATCACTATATTATCTATTGTTATTTGAAGGATAAATGTTGAATTGCAAAGAAATGACCATGACTGCCTGGAATGATACCTGTGATGAATTGAACCATGCATATTAGCCCAGTTAACTTAATAGGAGTTAAGAGAATTTGTAAATTGAACCTGACCTTCAAGAAAATAGGAATATAAATAAATTTAGGAGATTACATTTTGGCTTTTACTTGCTGGATGGCACTAAGTCATAGTGATACCTATGATTTACACAAAAGGCTGTACTTTTTATTTTATTTAAAACTTTTTAAAAAATTATTTATTTAGTTAGTTTTGGCTTCTCTGGGTCTTTGCTGCTGAGCAAGCTTTTCTCTAGTTGTGGCAAGGGGGGCTACTCTCTAGCTGTGGTGCATGGGCTTATCAAAGCAGTGGCTTCTCTTGCAGCAGAGCAGACACTACGGCATGGTGCATGGGCTTAGTTGCTCTGAGCATGTGGAATCTTCCTGGGCCAGGAATCCAACTTGTGTCCCCTGCATTGGCAGGCAGATTCTTAACCACTGGACCACCAGGGAAGTTCACAACAGGCTGTATATTTTTTAAAGCACTTTAACATATACTTTCATCTGATCTGATCCTCACAGTAACCATAGGAAGAGGATAGCAATATAACCCTTTTGTTGAAATGAGGAAGGGGGTATCCAGGTGTTTTTCCACAGTCTGTGTCCCACTGTCAGTGGGGAGTCAAGGTGAGCCTGGGACTTGAAACTTACTCTTCTGGTTCCAAATCTTTAGTCTTTCCACCACACAGTAGATTCATGATCTAAAATGCCTCAGTGCACTTAATTTTATTATTCACTCAGTTTTCTTTCCACTATGCTGTACCTTTGCTCAGCGAGTAAAGAATCCACCTGCAATGCAGGAGACACAGGAGACATGGGTTTGATCCCTGGGTCAGGAAGATCCCCTGGAGAAGGAAATGGCAACCTACTCCAGCAGTCTTGCCTGGAAAATCCTATAGATGGAGGAGCCTGGTGGGCTACAGTCCATGAAGTCGCAAAGAGTTGGACACGACTGAGCACATAACCTTGCGCTATACCTTAGAGAAAAGCAGAGCGGGATGTAGTCTGCGAAACTGTGTAGGCTTGAGGATTATTGCTGTTGGCTAGAAGTTCTCATGTAGAGTCACATAGAGTCAGTCTTCAAGTACCGTTTGAGATTGTGATGACATGTACATCCCAATGCCCTGAAGTGCAGATTTCCACAGAGGCAAATGTTACCCCATTATTCAGCCTTACCTTTCCTCTCCCACAGCAGTGGAGCAGATTTTGTCAACAAGTGTGCTTTGGTGCCATGGGGAATACAAGTTTACTATAAGATCCTATTCCCCAGAGCCTGAAATCTAGACAGAATAAATGCACACATACACACAAAATTGTGTGGTGCCAGCTCTTCTTGAAACAGCATTTCAGAGAAAGGAGAGCCCAGTGAGAGCAAGAGTAGCTGCTGGGAGCTGCAGGAAGGAGGTGCTACTGAAAACAAGCCAGATATAGATAAGGAATTAAATAGACTGAAGGGAGAGGCACATATTTCCAAGTGGAAGGACAACATGAGCCAAAGCGTAGAGGTAGGAACAGCTAGGATGTATATGTGAGACAGAGAAGAAGCCATCTTGACTGGGACAGGAGGGTGAACCACTCATTCATTCTCCATTTAGAAGGAGAAGCAATGAAGACTAGACCAAACCAGAGGCAGAAGCCATGCGAGGAAGACGAGCTTTGATGATGGCCTAGCAGGAATTTCACCCCCTCCCAGCTATGTTTATAATGTTAACCAAGATGGTCCTCAGAGTGGTGGACTGCCTACAGTCAGCGTGATTTTTGTAAGAGGGGGATTTTTACTTTTTTTGTACAATTTTTATAAATTGTACAAGGGGGAGGTGTAAGGAGGGAGGAAAGAGGATAAAAAATGCTTTATGGTGGGGTTGGGGGGGTGTGGGTTTCTACCAAGCACGTTGCCCCCCTCAGGAGAGGTTTACCACAAAACCAACCTTCTTCCTTGTCTTTGTATACAGGTTGATTCCTGCCCACCATCTTCCTTTGGAAGATTTCCCATTTTCTCTCTCCTTTCCCCCTTGGTACATACTTTTTCTTCTTATGGTGGATTTTGTATTTTTAGCTTAGGCAGTTGCTGTGGCAACCACTAGAGCTGAACATTTTGTTTCCCAAGAACAAATGCATGTTTAAATATTCAAGCAATTTTCCGTTGTTCAAAGGAACTGAGATTTCAAGCATATTATTCAGACCATATGAGAGAAATTGAATTTTCCATCCTTTATTTTAAGGATTCCTATAGTGTTCACACATTTCCAGGGTGGGATAGAGATCAGGATTAATGTTTACATCAAATGTGGTAGGCCCTTTCAGAAAGGAGAATAAGGAATATGTTATGATATTTTCCTCCCCTCTGCAACTTTTTGGGGAAGATCTTAATAATGATTACTCCAGACAACAAGGATGGGGGCTAATTTCCTCCCTATTCAGGAAGGAAGCATGCATAAAGAGGTGCCACTCTTTCCACGTTTAACTTACCATAGACAATGTTGGCATCAAATAACGGCTTTTGTTCAGTCTGTTGACCTTTTCTCATTTTCAGAAATTGTATAAATTGCATTTACCATATCAGAGTGTTCTCTTTTTAATCTATTCACTTATGTTTTATTGATAATGTCTTTGGCCTCGTTCTTACCATGAAATTTGTTTTGTTTTCAATATTTATTGCAATATAGTTGATTTACAACATTGTATATCAGGCTTCCCTGGCAGCTCAGTTGGTAAAAAATCTGCCTGCAGTGCAGGAGACCTGGGTTTGATCCCTGGGTTGGGAAGATCCCCTGGAGAAGGAAATGGCAAACCTCTTCAGTATTCTTGCCTGGAGAATCCCATGGGCAGAGGAGCCTGGTAGGCTACAGTCTATGGGGTTGCAAGAGCTGGACATGACTTAGCAATTAAACCACATCACAACATTGTGGTAGCTTCTGCTGCATAGCAAAGTGAATCAGTTATACATACGCATATATCCACTCTTTTCCCATGTAGGTCATTACAGAATATTGAGTAGAGTTCCCTATGCTATACGGTAGGTCCTAGTGCTCAGTCTCTCAGTCGTGTATGACTCTTGGTAACCTCACAGAAGCCCACTATGTGCCTCTGTCTATGGAATTTTCCAGACAAGACTACTGGCCTGGGTTGCCATTTCCTCCTCCAGGGGACCTTCCTGACCTTCCTGTATCTCTTCCATTGGCAGGTGGATTCTTTACCACTAAGCCACCTGGGAAGCCCACAATAGATCCCTATTGGTTACCTATTTTACACATAGCATTGTGTGTATATGTCAATCCCAGTCTCCCAGGTTATTCTGCCTTTCCCTTTCTCCCACTGGTAACGGTTAAGTTTGTTTTCTACATTTGTGACTCTATTTCTGTTTTGTAAGTAAGTTCATTTATATCATTTTTTTTTAGATTCCTGAATATTCTTTTTCCCCCTTAAGAATATTTCATGTGCATTTTATAGACTGTGGATTGCAAACACAGCTCTATTTTAGTGTTTAAGTTTCTGAAGCATATCCCAGCCTCTACACTTCTGAAGTACATTGGAGTGTACAAATGACTCTCTCACACATTTAGACAAGGATTCTTAACCTTGGCTCCATGAACTTGAATGGAAAAAAATTATACCATTATTTTCACTAACTTCTAAGATTCATCATTTTGTTCCATTATGATTAAAAGTAACAAACCATAAGTCGCCACTAGACATTCCTTCACATTACAATTGTTAATGAATTATCCAAACTTTGTGCATACTCATCACTACTTGAAATTGTGTTAGTTGTTAGATACATTATATAATCCAGTCTTCTTATTATAAGTTAATAAATAATATATATATAATCATTTTTGAAAGTGAAAGTCACTCAGTTGTGTTCGATTCTTTGTGACTCCCATGGACTATACAGTTCATGGAATTCTCCAGGCCAGAATACTGAAGTGGGTTGGGTAGCCTTTCCCTTCTCCAGGGGATCCTCCCAATCCAGGGATTGAAGTCAGGTCTCCTGCATTGCAGGCTGATTCTTTACCAGCTGAGCCACAAGAGAAGCTCAAGAATACTGGAGTGGTTAGCCTATCCCTTCTCCAGTGGATCTTCCTGACCCAGGAATTGAACTGGGGTCTCCTGCATTGCAGATAGATTCTTGACCAACTGAGCTACCCAGGGAAGCTCATAATCATTCATACTGCAAATTTAAATGTTTATTATTTTGAGAACAGTATTTAAATTGCTTTTCTTTGTAGCAAATAATGTTTTATTTTATTCATTTAAAACCATTATTCTGAGAAGGGGTTCTGTAGGGTTCCCAGATTGTCAGAGGGTCCATGGCATAGGAAAGTTGAACACCTTGTGATCTACACTTTCACATTCTAGTGTCACTGTCTCTATATCTATGACTAGTTGTGTCTTAAGGAAGCAATTTGACCCATCCCCTTATTTAATTTTATTTATTAAAGATCACAGAAACACTGAGCCATGTTAGCTCAAGTAGCAAGTTAGCTATGTTAGCAAGTAAGCCACGTTAGCAAGTAAGCCATGTTAGCTTATTAGCAAGATTAGGACCTTGTCAAAAAAGTTTCAGTTTTTTTGAAGGTGGTGATCTTTCTGAAGGAGCTATTGGTGTTGCTTCACTGTCATCATATGGGATATTTTGTGTACTCTGTTCATTTTTGAGCACTGATGAAAGAGGGGATCTGTAAGAAGACGCTATCAGGCAACAGGCTGAGGAATTCTGGAGAATTCTTGAGGTTTACATGTGCTTTATAGAGAGGATTGCTGTCCTTTCCCATGCTGACTTGTATTCTTGAAAAAAACACCTGCAACAATGGGCTGAAAACTTTCTCTACACAGCTTCTTAGGTAACCTCCCAGCTGGAAATGAACCACAAGCCACACCTGAGGTCTTGATTGCTTTATCTGAAAATCTCACTTTTGTACATTCAAAAAAGAGTATTTTGGAGACAATTTCTTATCAACCAGAGGCATCTGTGTGTGATATACTTGGCCATCTTGAAGCATCTCCTGCCAATCTTATTCAGATGCATTTTTACTTTTACTGCTTCCCCAACTCATTCCACATCCCCATAGTCTTACCAAGTGAGGGATGAAACAGACCTATGCCACAAATGTCTCGAATATCCCAAAATGGTCAAAGTAGTAGGGATTAGACAGGAATATTTGGTTGCTGCTCCTCAGGGGGCTCTGCCTGAAGCCCTCAAGGGAAGTCTTCTTCCCTTGTACGGGCAAGTGCACTCCAGAGACCCTGAGCTCAGAAGGTTGCACTTATTATCCAGAGAGGCCTGGGCTGTCACTTCTGTCCCAATCATGTGAAAGCTAGAGGGAGGAAGTTGTGAATGGTCAACATTGATTCTCTGAGTTTACTCCTCCTCCTGAAGTGAGAGGATTAAGTGCAACCAGAAAGAACAGGTTTAGCAAGAATTTTCAATAAAGAAAGGACTTACCATTTGATTTCATGCTTTACAAAGGGAAGATCTTGGTTTCCAAAGCATGTCAACCATTCTGTTCCTGTCCTGAGAGTAGGAAGGTTGCTGAGCCCTGGTGGGGCCAAGTCAGAGGCCCAGACTTCCTAGCATCCTTGGCTCTGTTGAAAGGATCAGTTGGATGGATAGCTGAGAGGGCATGTGGTTTGGGAGACTCTCTGCTTTATACTGCCTCCTTTCAGCCTGGAGAAAATCAATTGAATCCACTTTCAAAAAACAACTATTGATCACCATGTGCAAAGCTCAATGCTGGAGCCACTGGGGATTCATGGGGTGAAAAGTACATGGTTTCTGACTTCAGGATTTCATCAGCCAATTAAAATGAATAACACATCTAAATAACTTTGAGACAACTCTGTAACGAGTGCTTAATTATGATTATAAAAATGCTTTATGAAAGAGAGAATTCTTTCTCTGTGCATCTGAGAAGGCTTCTTGAAAGATTTAAGATGTAAATGGATCTTGAAGGAAATGCAGGAGATTAATAAATAAATGCTAGAGAAGATTAGCAAGGGAGGAGAAAACCTTTCATGTAGAAGCTAAAACTTAAACTGGCAGTCCAAAGCAGAAGGATGAAGGGCATTATTTGAGAAATACAGAGTCATCTCAGATGAATTTGCTAGGCGGAGGGGAGGAGATGAAATTGCATAATTAGAGGCCAGCCTGTGGAAGGCAGGGCTGAATGGTTTGAAATGTATCCTATAGACGGTAGGAAGTCACTGAACGTTTGTGATCAAGGGAATGATATCATCAAAGCTAAACCTATTTGCAAAGCAGAAATAGGGACACAGATGTGGAGAACAAATGTATGGACATCAAGGGAGGAAAGGGAGGAGGGATGAACTGGGAGCTTAGGATTGACATATGCACTGCCATGTGTAAAGCAGATAACTAGTGAGGACCCACCGCATAGCACAGGGAACTCCCGTCAGTGCTCTGTGTGACCTAAATGGGAGGAAGTCCTAAAACGAGGTGAAATATGTGCATGTATAGCTGATTCACTTTGTTAGTATTGCTCAGTCACTAAGTAGTGTCCGACTCTTTGCAACCCCATGGACTGCAGCATGCCAGGCTCCTCTGTCCTCCACTATCTCCCAAAATTTGCTCAAATTCACGTTCATTGAGATGGTGATGCTATGTAACCATCTCATCCTCTGTCGCCCCCTTCTCCTTTTACCTTTAATCTTTCCCAGCATCAGGGTCTTTTCCAGTGAGTGGGCTCTCCACATCAGGTGACCAAAGTATTGGAGCTTCAGCTTCAGCAACAGCCCTTCCAATGAATATTCGGGGTTGATTTCCATGAGGACTGCTGACTGATTTGATCTCAGTTGGCTATATGGTAGAAACTAACACAACATTTTAAAGCAACTATACCCCCAGTAAAAAAAAAAAAAAATTAAAGCTAAGTATGGGAAGATAGTTCTGGTAAAAATGTGTGGATTGAAACTGAAAAGAGGGGAAGACTGACTTATGAACTAGGGATGGATGTTATAAGTGGAAAGAGGGAGTTGGATTTGAGAAACGCCATGGAGACAGAGCTGACAGGAATAGAAGGTTGGCTTCTAACAGTCAGCCCATCTAATCTTTAATTTCTGACATCCAATAAACCATAGAGTCATAAACTTCGTCTGTGACATATTAGAACTGACACAGTATTAGAGATAATCCACACTTTGCCTATTTGAATAGATAGGGAAATTGAGACTTAGAGAGGTCAAGTTTTAAATCATACTGTGTTTTAGCAAAAGAGCTTAAACTCTTCATATTAATTTTTCAAATAACATGGAAAGGTAGTTGATAATTCAAAATGTATCCTTATTTTATTAAAAAGGCCAACTGAAGCATGAACAGATGAAAATAGGGCATCCAAAGTATCCAAAAAGAGTCTCCTTCTACCATATCACCTCTTGGGCTTCCCTGGTGACTCAGATGGTAAAAAAAAATATGCCTGTAATGCAGGAGATGCAGGTTAGATCCCTGGGTCAGGAAGATCCCCTGGAGAAAGGAATACTCACTCCAGTATTCTTGCCTGGAGAACTCCATAGACAGAGGAGTCTTGAGGGCTATATAGTCCATGGGGTCACGAAGAGTCAGACAAAACTGAGCAACTAACACAAACTTGGTACAGAAATTCAGTTTGCTATTCAGACATTAAAAACAACATTCTTTCCTGTTGGCTTTACCATCTTTGTGTCTACTGTTTGGTGTTTTGTTTTTCTTTATGCTAGAAAATATTACGGGGAAAAATCTGGACCTACCCAACTGTGGCTCCTTTAGTTCCAAATATCAGTCTCAGTGGAATCCAGCCAAGAATACCTGTTTGTATAATAAATACAGGGCCTCAGAGATGATCTGCCTGGCACTCTGAGGAAATGAAGCTAGGTTATGTATCAGGATTCTTCAAGAGAAAGATTCCTGCGCTGCTGTCATCAGACCATCACGTCATTCACTTCTTAGCCTTGGGCTCAGCTCTCACGTCTTTACACAGTCAGGGAAGATAAGAAATGGCTAAGGTAGGAGCATGCTAGATCTTTCAGGTTTGAGCTATCTTAGCAGGAGGAATTTGCTATGCCATTTTAGTTCTGAAGCTTCTGCTTCTAGGCTCAGTTCAGATGGTTGTAGGGAAAGAAGGAAAAGATGCAACTTCAGCAGCTTCTGTTTATGGCAGATCTTGGGGCCTGGGATATTTTGACTCCAGGCAAAGGCAGACATAAATATATATTTAAAAATAAAGTTTTCTTATCTTTTCTTATCCAGCCTAAGAAAAACATAAATTTAGAGGCAAAATGAATCAGAAAGAATAAAAATTCTGTGAGACTTTAAGCTTAGACTTGGTAGAACTTAAAGTAGGACAGTAGTCCAGAAATGCCCTTTCAGTTTGTAAGATATATCAGAAGAGGTTACGTCAGTTTATATTTACTGAGTGCTCTTGATGCATTGATCAATATGCTATTTCTTTATTTTTCATTATTTTATATTTTATTTTTCTCTAGTTTTATTGAGGTATGATTGGCACATTAAATTGTGAGATATATAATTTGTGCAATATGATGATTTGATACATTATAAAAGATTGCCTTCATTGGGCTATTTAATGTATCCATCAAACTTTTAATTATGCAAAAACAGTGTCATCAATTATGAAAGTGAAAGTTTCTCAGTCATGTTCAACTCCTTGCAACCCCATGAACTCTACAGTCCATGGAATTCTCTAGGCCAGAATACTGGAGTAGGTAGCCTTTCCTTTCTTCAGGGGATCTTCCCATCCCAGGGATCGAATCCAGGTCTCCCACATTGCAGGCTGATTCTCTACCAGCTGAGCCACGAGGGAAGCCCAAGAATACTAGAGTGGGTAGCCTATCCCTTCTCCAGGGGATATTCCTGACCCAGGAATCGAACCTGGGTGTCCTGCATTGCAGGCAGATTCTTTACCAACTGAGCTATCAGGGAAACAGTCACCATGCTATACATCACATCCTCTGAGAGTTTCTTAACTAATCTTCACAGCACCTCTTTTAGGTAAGTTCTACTAATACCCATTTTTCATGTAAGAAAACTAAGGCTCAGAGAATTCAAGTAAATGGCTTGAAGTTGAAAATGGCATTAATGGGATCTGAAACCAGGCAGGCTGAATTCAGAGCCTATGCTCTAAAGCGCTCCACTGTACTACACTGTGTCATCCAGCTGTACTACATCATCCAGTATGAATGAATGAATGATGAAAAGTTTTGTTAATTCAACAAAGTCTGCTTTAGGCTTAGCATGATGATGAAGCATGCGCTGAAGTTTTGCCGAGTACAGTTGATTTTTCTTGTTGATGAATTCTGTATTTTCAAATTCACCTACTTGCTAGAATTTATTTCAACACCTGTGGTGCTTTTGCAGTCATTCGTGGATACATCAGAGCAAAAAAAAGCAAAATTGAGTCTTTTGACACCCATATCCAAATAAGGCAACATTCCACCTTCTTATTTGTACTATAAACATGTAATTTTTGCAGTCTATTTAGTGACAGATTTTTTTTCCTTTTTCTGCTTTTTGTTGAAGGTTTCACTGTTTAAAACGACCCCAGGCAGAGGGTTGAAGTGCTATTTAATATGCCTAAGTGCGAGATGACTGTGAGGCGCATTACAGAGGACATACTTGTGTTGGTAAGGTTGCATAGGCAAGTCACAATGCTGTTGGCCATGAATTCGATGTTAGTTAATCAACAAAGTGTATTAAATAAGACGTCTTTGGACAAAAATGTGTCTAAAACAAGGCTGTGTGCTAATTGCTTCTGTCATGTCTAACACTGTGACCCTGTGGACTGTAGTGTGCCAGGCTCCTCCGTCCATGTGGATTCTCCAGGCAAGAATATTGGAGTGGGTTGCTATGCCTTCTTCCAGGGGATCTTTCCAACCCAGGGATCAAATCTGTATCTCTTAATTAAGTCTCCTGCATTGGCAGGAAGGTTCTTTACCACTAGCGCCACCTAGGAAGCCCCTATGATCCCAATAATAAATAAATAAATTGTATTTTTATTTATTTTTAATTGAAGGATAATTGCTTTACAGTATTGTGTTGATTTCTGCCTAAATTGTATATTTAAAGCATTTTTAAATGGTATGTATTGATCAGTTGACAAAAATGTGACCAGAGGGTTGCAGGAACCTAATCCTGTACTTACCTTTGCTTCAGTATTCAGTAATTCATTGCTTGCAGAGATCTTATAGAACACAAATATGGTGAATAATAAAGGGACTGTGTTGGTCATCCCTAGGCAACTATTAATAATAGCTACACTTAATTACTATGTACTATGTGTCAGGCATTGTGCTAGGCGTGAAGGATACTGTGATGAAAGAGATACAAACACATTCCCTTCTCTCAAAGAGTTTATAGTTCACCAGAAATATGTGTATCAGTCTACTCGTTACAAGAGTGATGGCTGTGATAAAAGGGGAAATATGATATGCCAGGAAAGCATATAACTGAAGAACCTGATGTACAGGGAAGCACTATTGTTCTCCCATGCATAGGGGACTGGGAGGCACAGAATGGCTAAGTAATCTGTTCCAAGTTTCTTTCTCCCACTTTGGACAACTGCCTCTAGGAATGGCAAAATGTTGGGAGATTGAAAGACAAAAATGACGGGTAGTCTCACTATTAAAGGAATCTTGATTTTATCGGGATTCACCCTAAATTCCAAGGTCGAGAAATGTGAAGGTGTCAGAAGCCACTGTAAATGAAGACAAAAATGAAGAATCTGCAGTGCTCCAATTTTAACAGCAGTCAGTGAGGTGCAAGCCAGTTTTCTAAGCATTTCTTTATTCCCAGCCTTGAAGAATAAATCTGCTACATAAAAACGAGATAGCTCTATGTAAATTCATTTTAGTCTCTAAAATAGAAATTTCATAGAGAAGTGTGTTCCTTTCTCTTCTCTTTTCCTCCTTTATCCAGCTCTATTGCTTTTCTCTGAGGACCATGGTTTCTCTACTGAGCTGTATTCAATTTTAGGAGGAAGTTTGGTACTGACATGCTCAAGTTACTGAGAGTAAGACTATAGAGGGAGGAACAGGGCAAGTAGTAAATGGTTTTCTCTCAATTCACTCTCACTTCCTAGCAATTTAATTTGTTTTTGGTAATGGGTAACAACTCTCCAGGGATCTTGGTGACATATACAATAGAAATGGAAAAATCTATAGGGAAACTCCTGCTTTCCTTGTTTGTAGGAACACAGCAACACTTCTCTGGCCTTGTACTTAAAGTGGCGCTTTCCAGTGACAAGGTACAGACACCAGAGACAAAAATTGGAGAGAGTGGAGCCTGGGATAGGGAATGGGGAGGGGCACCTATTGGGTGGAGATCTTAATGAACAGCCTGACAAAGGAGCCCCCTTTCCAGACCAAGAGGGACTGCTTCATTGTTCTTTGAGAGGGCACAAATTTAATTCACCTCTTCTGGCATATGTCCCAGTTCTGCTTTGTTTGTGTTTTGGAAATCTTTGTTGTTGCGATTGTGGCCCTGGAGAACTGTCTATTGTATGTACAATGCTGTCCTATTTCACGGTGCATCAGTCCCTGAAGTGAGTGGGAATGGTTACCCATAGATGTTCTGATGGGAAACAGACCCTTGGAAGAAAAAATTATTTTTCCAGAGCTCTCCAGCCAGTGAGTCACATAGCTGTGACTTAAAACTTGTAACCATCAGAGGCCATAGAGCAGTCAGAAATGCAGACAAGAAAATGTTCTCTGAATGCTCACTTTTTAACTTACCATGTGCTGAGGACTCAGCCATCTTTCTTTAAAATCAGCTAAATTTTAGAATGTCTGAAAATCCCACATTCTACTGATGTCACTGCAACTATGGTTGATTAAATCCCAAGGAAGGAAGGACAGATGAAACAAAAATGATGTCTGAAATTTAATTTCAGGAATGAACCATTTGATTTAAAGATCCCTTCTGCCTTGAGTAGGGATTCTACATGAAAATATAGCTGAGCTTAGCTTTCTTGTTTAAAATAGGACATCGGCAAAATTAAAACACATGTGTGACAGATCTGTCACAAATGACCATTATTGTTCAAATTAGAAGAGATGGATTCAGTATAGGGTTGCCATATAAAATGCAGGATGCTCAATTACATTTGCATTTCAGATGAACAGTGAGTAATTTTTTAGTATAAGGGTGTGATAAACACTATATGCATTAAATATTGTATGGTCCATTCTTATACTAAGAATTCATTTAGTGTTTATCAGAAATTCAAATTTAATTTAAATTTACTTTAGTGTCCTGTATTTTTATTTGTTAAATCTAACAACTCAAATCCACTGACTTAAAATCAACAGCTGGTCCAAAATATTAAAAATTTGGAGTATCATAAATATAGGCCTTCTCAGAGCATATGCTCTGTAAATATTTATACAAGTTGAAAGGGAACATCTTCTTATGTGCTAAATATATCCATTTCATAACAACTCTACAAAGTAGATATTTTATTCTTCAGAGGACTTGCATGAATTTTTCAGAGTCACACAGTAAGTAGCACTGATGACATCACTATCAAAGGTCTGCCTAAAATCCCATGGGCTTTCAATATGAAAATTCAGAAACTTTGAGATATCTCATGATCTTAAGGGAAAAAGCTTTTAAGATATCAAGTCAACTTTGCAATAGGGACTGGAAACAAAGTTCACTGGGCCAGCTGGAAGTTCACACTGTAAACTCAGGCTACACCATTGATTTGAGTAATTGGGGCCCAGTTTTAAGAGTACTGCAGATATTTCTTTGCATATACTTAAAACCTATAGGCAATACACCAAGATAGAATACTTCCTGAAGTCTACTTTGAAATGGAAATTCAATTGAAAGAACATCTTCATTCTCCAAACATAGACTATTTAGATAAAATATGCCAACAAAAGCCAAATATATTGCTAAGCTCAAAAGAAGGGGGAAATTCATAGGTTGAAGAAATAAAGAGGATCTCAAAGTCAAGAGGAGGAGTAATAGCCTGAAGCCACAGTGATTCAAGGGACAACTGGTCCTGGATATAAGTTTTAGAAGATGGATATTGGGTTTCTCATGTTCACTGAGGATAGTCTATGAGATCCAAAGCCATTTGAGATGAGCATTTGCAAAAGAGTCTCTATTGCCAGTATTTTTGAAAGTATATACATTCTATGAAAGAGGGAGGACTGATTAGAAAAATTACACATACTCATTTGAGGACCTGACCAAGAACTAGATGGAATGAGAGCCCGGGATGGGAAATGTGTCAACCGTAAAAGTCAGAATCTCCATGTTATAAAAATAATTTGTCTAGAGTCTAATTTTATCCTACATTTGTTTTGCAGGAACCCCAGATATAGAAATTAGCAAAAATTGGTTCAAAAAATCCCAAGGCCCTGCAGAAGCAAATGTGAAAATGATTTGTAGGTGTACTTCTGTTAATCAGTACAACAGAACCCACCTCTAGTCAAAAACCACCTCTGGTAAGAAATAAATTTAGGAATAAAATCACCATTAACACAAGCAAATCCTGAGAGAGACTCAGCAACAACATGAACAGAAAATTATCAGTTGGGAAAAAGAGAATTAGAAAATAAATGTACTTAAATATTCATTTTAGAACATTAAAAAAAAGATAGAAGACAAGAAGAAATAGCATAAGACAAGAAAAAGCAAAAAAAATGTAATTTCTTGAAAGAAAAACTTCAGCAATTAGACTGAAGTCTCAAATTATGAGTTAAACAGCAACAGTCTACAGCAGCTGAAGACAGAATTAATTAATGAAAGATAGATCAGAGCAGATCATATCATTCAGAATTCAGGAAGAGTGATGAAGATGGGGTGTACCATAAAGAGATTAAGTGATATGGACATTAGATGAGAATATTGAATATACATATGCTAGGAAAAATGGACATTAGACAGTATTAAAAATGATACCTGCTTCAATTTTTTCTTAACTGAAGAAAGATATGAATCCTCATACTAGAATTGCACAATCAATCCCAAGGAAGATGAATTTCATAGTGAAACTACAGAATAAGAAGATAAGAACAAATACATTTTATAAGCTACAAAAGAGAAAAGACATATTATCCACAAGGAAAACCAATGTCATAGTCTACATTAATAGCAACAGAAACCAGAGTAAAAGGGAATAATATCTTTAAAATATTAAACTAAGTTTTCATTGAAAGGTATGATAAAATTATTTGTGTACAAAAGACTGAGTTTACTAATAATATTCACTGAAAGAAATTACTAAGAGGTGGACTTCACAAAAATGAAAATTATTCCAAAGGTTTGAGAAACAAAAGACAATAGAAAGTAGAGAAATTAGTAAATGTGCAGTTAAATCAAAATAACTGCTTCAGTTAAATCAAAATAACTATGAACAATAACAAAACACATTATTTGGGGAAGTTTAAAAACAAGGTGAGACTAATGTAGAATAACATGAAAATGTGGGGGGAGTTGGAGTTAAAGCATTCTAAATTTCTTTTTTGTCAAGTAGAGATATTGTTTAAAGTTAAACTTTATTAACATATCCATGTTCAAAAATGAAAATAAAATACATATATATCCAAAATAATAGGTTAATTAAGGTTAATATAGTAAAAGAAGAAATTTAAAAGCTGATAACATGAAACATAGAAAGTGCACCAAAAAATATAGAAATAAATCCAGATGTTTAATAATTATAAACTGGTTAAACTTACTGATAAAAGGCAAGGAATTTCAAATTAAATTATAAGGATACATTATTCATACAATTAGTAAGAACAGACAAAAATTTTAAATAAAAGATGTATCAAGAAAAAAGAAAACTTATGTTGTATTATTAATATCAAATGTAACTTTGAAGACACAACCATTAATAGTTATAAGAAGTGTTAGTGCTTGATGATTAAAAGAACAGTTCATCAGGCCAACATAATAGTCATTTCCTGCTACAAAAATAAAACTGATAAATATAAGATCAAGAAAATAATAATTGTAAAAATATATATATTTTCTATTAGTATTTACAAGCTTGATTTATAAATGTGTATGGGGCACATTGCCTATCAATTTAACCTATACTCTTTATCCTATAAGCACTTTTCCACAGGAAAGGAAGCAAGAGAAAATTTCCCAAGTCGATTCATGTAGCTATCCTAACTTTGAAGACAAGAACAGTCCTAGAATGTACCATTGAAAGCAAGCTCTTGATAATAAACATAAATGCAAATTTCATAAAGCATAAGAAACCAAACCTACTCATTTATTATTATTTTTAAAATATATCATGATCAAAGAAGTGCTTATTCCAGAAGTTCAGGATACATTAAGAAATCTGCAATGTAGTTTGCCATATTAACAGATTCATGAAGAAAAATCAGATAAGAAATTCAACAGATGCAGAGAAGTCATCTGATAAAAAAATAAACCACTCTTTGTGGTTACATACAACACTTAGCAAACTGTAAGAGAAAGAGAAGCTCCTTACCTTGATTAGGAGAATCTAACAAACGTGCACAGTGAACACCACATTTACAACCTCGGAATCTTTTCCTCTAAAGTCAGAAATACACCTGAGATACCCACTGTTGTTTCTATCCATCACTGAACCAGAGGTCTCAGACAATACAGAGAAGTAAGAAAATAAAAAAGAAGAATTAGGATCAGATTAGGAGGAGCAGAATTTTCTATCAGTGGACAAGTTATTAGAACAATTATTTGACATACTTTGTAAGTTAGAAGATCAACATTAGGAAATCTAATTGAGGGTGAGGAGAAGGGGCAATGTTCAAGACATGGCTTTCATTGTGTAGGCATGTGATGGTCTAAACACACCCCCATTCGGCCATTCCTTCTCCAGAGGTGGGTTTAGTTTGATTACTGTATGTTGTCTGTCATTTTCTGTGATCGATTTTTTGGTTAGATTTGCTGCATTGACCACTGAATTGTACCTTTCTAACATACATTTCTCTCTGTTCTTTCACTTCTGGATCTAGAGTATAAATGCAACACAGGGTAGAGATATTCTGATATTTTGATATACATACATATATATATAAATATATATCAGGTATTCTCAAATTCTGATATATATACCAAAATTTAACATTCCAGCTAATATATACTTTCAGCCAACACACTGAAGGACTTCAGGTCTCTGTATTCTCCTGCCAAAAGATTTTTACCAAACTTAATAGGAAACTCAATATTTTTAGGTTTCCCTTTCAATGATTAAGGACAGAGACATTTATAACACATTTTATCCCACTGTGAGGCTTCAGGCGAGGACCCAGACAGTGAAGTTTATTTGCTCTGATAACTGACTGAATGACTGTCACAGATGGGGCGACATGTAGGGGGAAGACAACACTGTCCCAGGAGGGAAAAGGAAATAGATATTTAGATTCCAGAACACTAGGATCTAATAACTACAGACCGAGGTGGCTCATTGAGTGGGAATACGTCTTTCCTCCTCTTGGAAATGACTTTATCCTTTTCCTGTTAGATTTTCTTGTCTTTTTGCTGGCCTTGGGAATATATGCCTCTGCCAAGTGACCTTCCTAAGCTCGAAAGCAAGTAACATACCAGACATTTACCAAGTACCTTACCATTTACAAAGCAACTTCACATACATTATCTCATTAGAGGCTTACAAGATCCCTGAGAGTGAGGGGTATCTTATCATTTCCACTTGGTAAGAATACTGACTTCCAGACAGTTTAAGTGATTTTGATCAGTCACATAGTTCATTTAGTGGCAGGGTCCAGATTCAAGCTGGTAAGCTGTTTCCAAATCATTCACTGATTGGAACTCAATGAGTAGTGGTAAATAAGATATCAGAAGCCATCTGTCTGTAGGTAACAGCTTTTCTGGGAGCCTGGGTTTCTGCCAAGGACAGAGGGTATAGAATACTGTGGTTAGGAGCTGTCCCGTGGATTTCACTAACTGCAAAGGGCTCGGATTTGGGTGTCTTGAATTCTAGTCTTGACTTGTCTACTGTGTTTGAAATCTTGGGCAATTTATTAAATCTCTCCTGTCATAGTTTTTCTATTCATTAAATGCAGTTAGTAGTAATTACTCTAATGACATCAGAGTTGCTGTGAGTACAAAGTAAATTAATAAACAACATCTTAGAAAGCTTAAAGTGCAATATGAAAGTAAGAAAAATATTATCCTGTGCAATGATAGCATAGTAAACAGCAAGGCAAGCTTTAGTTTCTATTAACCTTTTGAAGTATGTCCATTGGTCTCTCAGGTAAATATTGAAGATGCTAACTGATATTGCCTATAATTACTTTTCTAATTAGAAAAAAACACTAAGACATATCAGTATTAAAAACCATCCACATTTCTAACATTAACAGTTGATATAAGGTAAGAATGTAAAGTTTCCTGCCCTCTCCTTCCCTCCACCTTCCCTATTGCCCCTTACTTGGACTCCAGAATTAATCACTGTGGACTGTTTCTTGCTTCATTTCCTTTAGTTTCTTGAATTGTACTCCTCTGAGAAATAATACTGTCCTGCAAATAATGACCACACCTTAGAATCACACAGAGCTTTATGGTTTATGAAACAGTTGCTTGAGTACTATCTTGAACCTCCAAGGAGCCCCTTTGAAGTATTCGTTATGGCTCTATTTTGCAGACCAGACAGGTAAGTATGATGAATATTTTTTGAGTATTACTATGAGTCAGATACTGGGTAGGCCATGAGTGATTGAAGTCGAGTTCTAAAGGAATCATAGTTTAGGGAGGGGAATAAACATGATGTATGTAGCTACATCTCCATGAAACAAATCTGTACAAAGTACAGGAAGACTGTAGAAGAATGAATGAACTTATTCTGCCTGGGGCTGGAAGTAAAGAGAGCTAGGGAATATTTTATATAGGCGATTCCAATAATGCACAATTTTTTGAATGATATTTCAATCCAGAGAAGCAGTGCTTAGTCAAGGTCACACCAATAGAAATGACTCAAACTCATTTATAGAGGCTCCAGTCCAAAGTTCTTTTTCTCCCACACTTTGCTGTACAGTTTATGGCTTGCCATTCAAAGCAGGTGTGTGTTATATAATGTTTAACTAGAGTTAAAGGAATTTCCTAGCTTCAGAGACATTTATAGTTGTGAGACAGTTGAGAGTCAACTGAGAAATGTGATTCTCCAAATGGATTCTAGAGTTCATAGGATGACTGGTTACTGTGAGAATAGCTTTGATATACCAAGGTGAGTACAGTGCAAAATGGGAAAGTAAGTGAAGTTTGCTTTTGTAATATTTTCCTTCAAATTATTCAGGATTCCTGCATCCTCTGCTGTCTCTGGCTTCTCAGAAGCCCCACGGTGATAACGCACACAGGGCTGCCTGGGCCAGTCGTTAATTTATCCATTAACACTGGACCAGCCAGAGTCTCATAGTGATACTTATCAGGTTACAAAGGAATCTAGTGCATATTACCTGATGGGATCAGTAACTAGTAATTGTTTGAGGTGATGCCGTGAAGCTAATGTTTAGTCCATTTGAGCATGGGATTTAGAGAAACTGCAGTTCTTAACTCAGAGATGGTTTTCTAAAGGTGCAGTTTGAGATGTTGTGCTGCCTGGGGGAGGAAATATTGGTGGCTAAGAGTGGAGGACTAGAAACTACCAACTCTGCATATACCTGATGCTGGCTCTCTCAACTTCAGAAGTGACTCTGACTGAGCTCAGCTTGTTTGTTTGTTTTCCATGCTGGAGTGACTGGGTATTTTGCTGGGCAAGAGGAGTGACGACCTGATTTTTCTAAGACAAGAATGATAAATGGTGTGCTCAGCCCGTCAGACTGGTCTCCTGGTATCTTATCACCCCTGTGGCAGGGAGGAAGAAGCCTGCTGGGGTTGAGGGTGTTGGCAGCACCGCTGCCTCCAGTTTCCTGTTTGTGGGGCTGCCACGGCAGCAGGAGGCGGGGAGCAGGGGAAAGCACTGGCTGCCAGAGACAGGGTAGCTTAGAAGGCAACAAGTCTAGAAATCAAGGGAGGAAATGCCATCCTTACACGCTTCCTGTGTGTTTCAACCAACAGGCACTTATTATTTGGACTACAAAAGCTCAAAGGCCCTCCTAATGGGAGCATTCCGTGACTTCATAACTATGAAGACAAGGGGCCAGAGTGGGTGGTAGTGGGGTGTTGTTGCTGAGAGAACCAAAAGTTTAGTTGGTCTTTGCTTCTCCACATGACACCCTTTTATTTCCAGACCCTCATATCTCCATGGTAACCTGCATGGACCATCGCTGTGCCTGTTTTTACTACTCTATTACAGCACTTAGCACAGCACCTGACACAAAATAGGAAATCAATAAATATTGTTGGATAACCTTTGGGACTATCTACTTGAAGCAAAATCTTATCAAACAATTTACTTCTTTACAGTCTAAAAATGATTCAGACTTACAGTTGGGTTAACAAATAAAGAAATAAACCTTATGCATAGGAAAAAGGCCTAGAAGGAAGTAAAAGAATAGTAACAACCTGGGATATCTGAATATATTTATATTTCTCTTTCTTCCTTTTCCACTTTATATAATCAAAATTATGTGAACTTTTATAATGAAAAGACCTTTGGCAAACTTTAGAAATCCTTGTGTTGGAGACCATCTATTTTCTGAAGCAATACCACTATCTACTGGCTTCTTACAAGGTTTGGGTGGGGTATAGCTGTGGGCAGGTTTATATTTACATGTGTGTACATGTGCGTCTGTGTACATGTGTGCCTATTTATATATGTATCTGTATGTATATGTATGGATATTGCTTCAACAGAGATGTTGACTCAGTCTTCAAAAGCTCATTGAAACAAAATAAGAAAGACAGGGAATGTACTTGCTAAGTTCTTCTAGAAAGAGAGCATTATGTAATTCCTCTTTGGAAATTTGCAGAAATGATTCCCCACCTGATTAATTCTATAGCCTCATCTCTTTCCAGGCTCATCTCCCCATTAGCTTCCCTTATATCCTCCACTCCTGAGTCACTTGATACTCTCTGACGAGGCTAAGTTTTGGCCATCTGGGAGTCTTTGCACATGTCCCACCTAGAAAACAACCCTCGCTTAAGATACAGCTTACAAAGTGTTACATAACGTGTAAAAAACCTTTCTGACTCCCTTCCCAATCCTAACCCTCACTTTTATAAGCAACTGATCCCCCCTCTGCTGGGCCATTCTTGCACCAGCAGGAGTGTCCTCATCACAGGACTGCAACCCTGAACTCTGCTGATTTGTGAATAATTCTCCCTCCACGAGAGTGCACAGCAGGTCTGAGTGCCAGCACCCAGCACAATCCTTGGCTCCTAGAAGGCCCTCAAAAGGTATTTGATGAATGAAGGAATAATTCTGACCACACTTTGCCAGTCCCAGTCATGGGTCTAAGGACAAGTGATAACACCAGTGGGAAGAAAGGGGTGAGCTGGAATGTGAGTTTAAACCTATGAAGGGGGTCAGAGAAAAAGTGAGAATTCATTGTAGCCAAGCTTTGGAGATGAAAACGAACTTGCCACTTGTTTTGGATCTCCCAGTGCTTAACTTTGTTGTTTTTGTCTAGAAATGTCATCTGAGATTATGCTGTTTATAGCCTGTCTATCACAAATTCTATGGTTTGATGGCTAGAACACAGAAACTAGTTTTCAAGCTGCCATGGCAATCACTGCTTGTAAAAAAACAAAACAAAACAACTTTTCTCCTTGAGCCCCATAAAAGAAAAACAAATTTTGAGATGCTGCCTAATTTAGATGTAAAAGTTCATACCAAATACTCCAAGATAGTGATGATAATTATAATAGTATATTTACAATTTCCCAAACATTTGTAAAGCACCTACCATGTACCAGATACCAGGCATAAATGCTGCCATAACCCTTACCATGGGGACGGGGCCGATGGCCTTTTCCACTATGGTGTTGCTGAGGTGGTACTGTTTCTTCCCTTCTACCTTCACACTGTAGGTACCGTGTTCTGAACCCAGCCTGAGAAAGGAAGGACATTTTACCCAAACCTGAAGAGATAGAGGAGGGAGGGGTCTTCCTTCTCACTGTCTCTCTAACTGGCGAGAGATGCACCAACTACAGGAATTCAGAAAGAAAAAAACATAAAACAGGTTTTCCAAAATTAGAGGAGAGCTCCAGAGGAAAGGAGAGAGAGAAAAGAGGTTTTCATGTACCAAAGGTGGAATCAGAGGGCAGGAAGAAAATGAGACTATAAAGAGGGGAGATCAAGACAAAGGGAATGAAATAGAAGATGATAGGAAGAGAAAAATGTGTGTATGAAAACTGCAGAAGAGGCAGGGAGTGAGCGGAAAAACAGGACTATGTAAATGGAGAGAGGGGTGGAGAAGCAGTTACATTGTTGTATCTGGGTTGTGGGCTCCTCTTGAAGAACATGGGGCCTTCTTCTGTTTAGACTTCTCTGGTGCTTCAGGGCTTCTCTGATGGCTCAGATGGTAAAGAATCTGCCTGCAAATGTGGGAGAACTGGGTTCGATCCCTGGGGTCAGGAAGATCCCTTAGAGAAGGGAATGGCTACCCACTCTAGTATTCTTGCCTGGAAAATGCCATGGGCAGAGAAGCCTGGTGGGCTACAGTCCATGAGGTTGCAAAGAGTCGGATACTACTGAAGAACTAACACTTTCACTTTCTGTTTAGGTTAAACCCAGTTCAAGATCTTAAGCCAGCTTTCCATATGTGCCTTCAGGTGCTTGGTCCATTGCCTCTTACCTTTGCTGCCACCACTCTATCTTTCTTCTTCAGGCTCTGATCCTTTCTGGACTGGCCATGGTTTGGGGTGGAGTTTTCTCAACCTCTCTCCATTCTATAGCTTTTTAATGACCACTCGATTCAGGGAAATGAGGGAAAGTTATCCATTTGTTCATTCATTTGCCAAATTGCAGCCTTTCAAATGTAAAATCTAAGGAAAATTCTTCCCTTCGTATATGATTTGGTTTCAGACTCACTTCCTAACTTCATGGCCTGCCACTCATCCTTTTGCTCTCACTACCCTGGATGTCTTGCTCTTTCTCAAATACACTGAGCGTTCTCCTCTAGCATTTGGCCTTAACACTGGTTGTTCTTTCAGCCTACAATACTCAGGGTACACATACTTACACAGCTCTGTTCCTCGATCTGTTCATATCTTTGCTTAAATGTTTTGTTGCCATTGTTCAGCCCCAAAGTTGTGTCCAACTCTTTGTGACTCCATGGGCTGCAGCACACCAGGCTTCCTTGTCCTTCACTGTCTCAAATTTGGGTCCATTGAGTTGGTGATGCCATCCAGCCATTTCATCCTCTGTGGTCTTCTCCTCTCACCCTCAGTCATTCCTAACATCAGAGTATCTTCCAATGAGTCAACTCTTCATATCAGTTGGCCAAAATGTTGAAGCTTCAGCCTCAGTCCTTCGAATGAATATTCAGGGTTGATTTCCAATGCTGCCTTCTCCTAAGAGCTTTTCTTGACAAATCTGAAAATAGGCTTCCTTCTCAATTTTCATGGCCATAGATTTTTATCATCCAATCACCAATTACTAATTCGTCATTAATTTATTCATATATTTGTCACTCTAAGATAAGATCCATGTGTTGGAAGACATTTCTCTCATGACACATGAGTCTTTCAGGTTTGTATGTCCAGACTCTCTTTTCCAGTATATATTTGTAAACACTCTGGAAGATAGAGATAATGTCTCCCTCTGAGGCAAAGATCAGAGAAGCTTACTGCACATCAGAAAAGATCCAGTTTCACTAACTTCAGGGCTCCTCTCCTCTAATGCAGCTTACTGAAACTGTAATTGTCACCTGATACACCAAATCTCAATTCTCCCAGAGTGGGAAAACGTTAGTACTCTCACATCTATGAAAATGTGGCAGGCGGGTTAATTTTAGTTTGCAAGTAGGGTAAATGTTTTTCTTAACTAAACACTTTCAAAGAGTTAACACACAGCTATTTGTTTATATCTTGTGGAAGAATCCTCCCATACCACTGCCTATACTTGAAAGTAAAAGTGTTAGTCACTCAGTCATGTCTGACTCTTCTGCAACCTCATAGTCTGAAGCCCACCAGGCTCCTCTCTCCATGAAATTCTTCAAGCAAGAATACTGGAGTGGGTTGCCCTTTCCTTCTCCAGGGGATCTTCCCCACTCAGAGATTGAACCTGTATCTCCTGCAAAGCAGATTCTTTACCATCTGAGCCACTGGATTTTTTTTTTTTTTTAATGTACAGGCAAGATCGAGGATTTATGAGGTTGTTCTTAGTGTCTCTCTAATCCTCAGCTGTCTTGAGAATATTTGATTCACTATGCAGTGCTGTGGCTAATGCTAGAGGATTAGTTTGTGAACCTGGTTTGCTATTTTGCCTGAATTAACCTAAGTATATTTTTTTAAAGAGATATAAGTATTTATTCACAATAGTAATGGAGCTGCATGCAACAAACATTGTTCCCAAGCATCTTATGTAACTCAATTTTGATAGAACAGATTTTATGTTCTCGTTCAACCACATTATAAACTTAGAGATAATATTATTTATTTTCGTTGCTTAATAGTCTACAATTGGGAGAAATTACTGCCTCTATTACAGTTCTTTAAATGTTTATTGAGCACCTATTATGTTCAAAGAATTGTGCCAGGAAAACAAACATACCCTAATCAAATTAGAACATAATATATGCCTTAAGTATAAAGAAAATATTAGGTATTGGTATAAACAATGCTGTGAATATTTCAGAACATGAGGTAATTAGAAATGTGTTCCATTCTTACAGTGTTAAACCCAGGGCAGGATTTAGAATAAGCCCTCCATAAATGCTTATTTAACTGAGTAGAAGAAAGAGGATGTATCTTGTTGGGGAGATAAATGATTTTATGAAGAAATGTTATTTCATACAGATCCTGAGAAACAAATAGGCTAATGCAAAATTTCTGGGAAAGAGCCCAATATTTTAACAAATTCATATGAAAGTGAAGAGATGAAGTTCTCTGTCTTTGGTCTCTTTATAGTAACTTTTTAAGACTTGGTTCTCTCCTTCTCTGCTTTATTAGTAAATGGGAATTACAATAGTGACTTTAATTACTAGTAATTATTTTTTAGTATTAAGGGATTCTTTATTATAACATGTTATTCATTGTCTTTTCTATTCCAAAGAAGTAATTTTCATGATGAGTAATGTCTTTTTTACATTTTCAAAGTGAGTTGAGAACCAAGACCACTTTGGGCAAAACTGAAGCTAGGAGTTTATCATTAACTTTCCTTTCCCAAGCAACACTTAGGTTCTGGAACATAATACATTAATATAGACTATTCTTGGATCTTGGCTTCTCCAATAGCTCAGTGGTAAAGAATCCACCTGCAAAGCCAGAGACACAGGAGACATGGGTTTTATAGTCAAAGCTATGGTTTTTCCAGTAGTTATGTATGGATGTGAGAGTTGGACAGTAAAGAAGGCTGAGCACCTAAGAATTTATGCTTTTGAATTGAGGGATTTGAGAAGACTCTTGAGAGTCCCTTGGACTGCAAGGAGATCAAACCAGTCCATCCTAAAGGAAATCAACTCTGAATATTCTTTGGAAGGACTGATGCTGAAGCTCCAGTACTTTGACCACCTGATGCAAAGAGCCAATTCATTGGAAAAGACCCTGATGCTGGGAAAGATTGAAGCAAAAGGAGAAGGGGCAGCAGAGGATGAGATGGTTAGATAATATCACCAACTCAATGGACATGAATCTGAGCGAACTTTGGGAGATAGTGAAGGACAAGGACATGACGCTACATATACATGATCTTCTTTGGAATCACAGAATTTTAAAGTTGAAAGTTCAGTTCAGTCACTCAGTTGTGTCCGACTCTTTGTGACCCCATGAACTGCAGCATGCCAGGCCTCCCTGTCCATCACCAGCTCCCTGAGTCTACCCAAATCCATGTCCATAGAGTTGGTGATGCCATCCAGCCATCTCATCCTCTGTCATTCCCTTCTCCTCTTGCCCCTAATCCTTCCCAGCATTAGGGTCTTTTCCAATGGGTCACACTTTGCACGAGGTGGCCAAAGTATTGGAGTTTCAGCTTCAACATTAGTCCTTCCAATGAACACCCAGGACTGATCTACTTTAGGATGGACTGGTTGGATCTCCTTGCAATCCAAGGGACTCTCAAGAGTCTTCTCCATCACCACAGTTCAAAAGCATCAATTCTTCAGCACTAAGCCTTTTTCACTGTCCAACTCTCACATCCATACATGACTACTGGAAAAACCATAGCCTTGACTAGATGAACCTTTTTTGACAAAGTAATGCCTCTGATTTTCAATATGTTATCTAGGTTGGCCATAACTTTCATTCCAAGGAGTAAGCATCTTTTGATTTCATGGCTGCGGTCACCATCTACAGTGATTTTGGAGCCCCCCAAAATAAAGTCTGACACTGTTTCCACTGTTTCCCCATCTATTTGCCATGAAGTGATGGGACCATATGTTATGATCTTACTTTTCTTAATGTTGAGCCTTAAGCCAACTTTTTCACTCTCCTTTTAAAGTTGAAAGGGACTCTGGAAGTCACACACTCTGTTACTCTCACTTTAAGATAAGAAAACTGAAGCCTAGAGAGGTAAATTAACAAGTAGGCAAATGATTAAGCAAACAACTTATCCAAAGTCACAAATCGAGTTACATGAGACTAAAAGTCAGGTCTTTTGATGTGTAAGCCACAGTTTTTTAGCCATTTAAAGAATTATCACTTGCCTATTGTCCTGAAACAATTGAATCTCTAAATAAAAACTGATGTCAAACATAGTTAATGAGTCTCATGTGGAGGAAAACTTCCTGAATATTAATTATGAAGCAAATACATATTTCAGTTTTCTCTCAAGTTACATCAAAGAGAAAGTAATTTCCATTCTGCAAGAAATAAAATCCAGTGGACTCTAGGTAAAGTGACTGATCTTAAATCATATAGAGTAGCAGTAGTTTAGCTGGGATCAAGACTCAGATTACTCACGTCCTTCTTGACGTCTTCATCTTAAATTCCAGAACTTCGTCAGTGGACTTTTATTTCATACTCTATTTCTACCTTTGTGTAAGTTTTAAAAATAATTAGTTAATCCATACTCATCTATTTATGACTGTCCCAAAGTAACTGCCATCTGAAATTGAGAGAAGCAGGGTCTCTATGATCAAGGAGTTTCTGTTTGAGTGTAAAGAGTCTTAGGGGGTATCTTCTGTCCAGATCAGATAAAACATATAAGGTGCTTAGGTGACCATATGATTAGTAAGTTTCCATAGGTGGTTTTAGGCTTATGATCTTGACCTGTAAATCTTGGGGGCAAATAATAACAGCAGTAAAAGAAAGAAACAAGGGTGAAGTTTTTGACTCAAGGCTCTAGATGCTCACAGACATTTTGTCTGTCATTTTCATTCTTTGCAAACCAGGTATTAATGATGGTGACCTTTATAGTAATTTGATTCTGACAATGGCACAGCAGCAACAGAGCTCAAAAGCTGGTCACCTAATGTGGGCAAGCCAAGGAAGTAATTACTGCTTCATATTAAAGAATTGTTTGTGCCTTTCTAGTAGGCGAATTTTACATTAAATAAGAACTCCTCCATAGCATATGGCACCCACCATCTTCCTATGGGTTTACATCCCAGAGCTCAGAAAAATGGGCTGTCTCTTTGGGCCTCCAGATATAAAAGACATGTTGGTGGCCATTTCATTTTGTCATTGAGTCTTAGGTTTGGAAGAGGCCTTACCAATCACTTCCTCTAAAGTGTATTAACTTTGAAAAAGGGACTCCCAGTCTGCTTGGATCCTTTAGTGATGGAGTACTCAGGCTCTGGAGTACAGGTGCAAAAACCACATGGGTCTATCCTCTTAGGCAGGGTATTCAAGGAAACCTTGGGTGAGTTCATCTAAGAATCATTGCTTCATCCTCCTTCTCTTTAGTTTCTCTTTCTTTCCTCCTCTTTCTCTTTAGAGTCTTCTTCTAAGTTATAGTGATTTCTAAGTAGCCACTGTGCATCCAGGCTTCCTTGGTGGCTCAGTGGTAAAGAATCTGCCTGCCAATGCAGGAGATACAGATTCGATCCCTGGGCAGGGAAGATCCTTTGGAGAAGGAAATGGAAACCTAATCTAGTATTCTTGCCTGGGAAATCCCATGGACAGAAGAGCCTGGTGGGTTACAGTCCATGGGGTCACAAAGAGTTGGACATGACTGAGCACACTGAGCATCTAAGATGCTGATTCACAACTAAATGAAGGACCATATGAAAATGTGTTTTGGCCGCACGTCCAGCAGGCCAAATTTTGGATAAGAAGAGAAAGGAGACATTAAAGATAATTTTTAACTTAAAATGTGTAAACAAACTCAGTTTGCAAAGGGCTAATTGAGTTATCTGTCTAGCCATTCCCTATCTCCCCACGGCATTGTACTTTTCCTGGAAGAATTACATCAGGCTGAAAAATTTAGCTTTTGGTTTGTGACCAGATTCATTTCCTGTCCTTCATCTATTTTATCAGAGAGCTAGCTTTTAAACAAGGAAAGGAATCTCACTTTCTCACACTGAGAGCCAAGATTTTAAATCATTTTTCAACAATCACTGACTTGTCTTATGATCAAATTCACTTCCTGAACATTGCACTCTTCTAGATTATCCAGTTTCTTTATCTATATGTATTTGCAGATACATATATGTGTATATATATGGGTGATACACCACAGGGCAGAGACTTAATACACATTTTCTGTCCATACTTACTGAACTTCCTCATTCATGTAGAACAACGGATGGTTAATTTCTATAGGGCCACCATTAACTTATATATCTTCTTTATGCAGTGGCAAACTATCCTATTTTTTTAAATATTTATTATATTTTTGATTGTGCTGGGTCTTTATTGCTGCCCAGGCAGCTTCTCATTGCAATGGTTTCTCTTGTTGCAGAGCATGGGCTCTCGGCTCATAGATTTCAGTAGTTGAGGCTCATGAGCTCAGGAGTTGCACCTAGTGGGCTCTAGAGCACAGGCTCAGTAGTCATGACACACCGGCTTTGTTGTTCGGCTGCCTGTGGGATCTTCTTGGATCAGGGATCGAAGCCACTTCTGCATTGACAGGGGATTCTTTACCACTGGGTCACCAGGGAATCCCCAAAACATTTTATCTTTGAAGAGATGCAACCCAAAGTTGTAAAACTTGGCTAGTAGAAGGACACTTGGTGAGAACCAGAAAGGTACTTCTTCCTCTGAAAACATGTTGCCCTATACCAGATCTGCACTTTGCTTTGCATAATAAGCACAGATGTGATAGTTAAGCTAATACTAGCTACTGTAACAAACAGGCTAAACATTACCAATGGTTTATTACCATAAAAATTTGTCTCTAGTTCACATTAAAGTTACTCATTAGCTTCCAACAGTCAGGTAGGGGAAAACAGAGGATGGAGAAGGTCAACCTGCTTCTTAACCTCTTTGGCTTGGAGATAACACACCTCATTTCTGCTCATATTCCATTAACATGAGCCTGCAATTTGGAGCACCCTCAGTGAAAAGTGAAGGGAGGTGTTGGGAAGTATGATTCACATCTGGGCAAACGTGGTAATTTAATAAAATGCATTTTAAACAAGTCAAGGTATCTTTGTGTAGCCTCCATGCATATAAAGATACCACAGACCTGCTACTGGTCAACCTGGAAGGTTCAGTTCCAATTGCTTTTCAGACACCAACTGCTTCAGGCTACAAGTTCATGTGAATACAGACTTGGAAGTCAATCAGGACTTGTTCTAAAATATCCCAAATTGCTTAGTCACTCATTGTCTTGGGTTTCTAATCTATAAAAAACTTAAAAAGAGGTAAAATAATTTCAGTAAGCATAATGAATTGAATGACTCATTTGTCTCTTTTCTTTCTGAAATCCCATTAAATGGGTATAAAATGTAAAAATCTGTAAACCTGTGGGGACAGTAGCAGCACATTAGAAACATCTATACAGATTCAGATGTTAGATAGTAGATTCATGAATGATAACTGGTTTGATGAAATAAAACAAAAGTCTCCAAATTGGAGGGGATGGGAAGAAAGCTAACAACAGGCAAACTGAGTTATACCATAAAGCCTTACAAAGGCTCGGGATTGGGAATACCATATGCCTTTGAAAAAAAAAAATAGGGTGTATCAGGTGGTACTGAAAACAGGAGTGACTGCAAATATCCTGGAAGCCAAGCAGGGATACAATGCTATATAAAACATTGAACTTGCAGGAAAGTTTGCAGACTAAATGCTAAGATCCCTGTTTGGTTCCCAGACTTTAAGAAGTCAGGATTGTTTTCTCTCCTCCCTGGAGAATCTTCTGGGCAAAAGAAAAGGAGTACATATACTCCCATCACTGCTATACTACTGCTAGGAGTGGATTCGTTTCCTACTGCTCCCATAATAAATTACCACAAATGAATCAGTTAAAAATAATAAAAATTATTATCTTACAATTCTGGAAGCTAGAAATCCACAAAGGGTCTCACTGAGATAAACTCAAGGTGTTGGCCTTTTGAGGAGACCAAAGGGATAGCATATTTCTTTGCCTCTTCCTGCTTCTAAGGCTTTCCACTTTGCTTACCTCTTGTCCCCAGTTCTTTTAATGCTGCTTTCTGTTGGTTCTCCCTTCCAATTCCCCTCCTTCACTTTTAAGTACACTTGTGATTACATTGGGCCCACCCAGATGATCCAGGATCATCTTAAGGTAAACTGATCCCTTAATTTCACCTGCAACCTTAATTCCTCTTTGCTTGTAACCTAATATACTCACAGGTCAGAGTTGTGCTGTGTGTGCTCAATTGTGTCCGACTCTGCGACTCCATGGACTGTAGGCCCACCAGACTCCTCTGTCCAAGGAATTTTCCAGGCAAGAATAGTGGAGTGGGTTGCCACTCCATATTCAAGGGATCTTCCTGACCCAGGGATCGAACTTGTGTCTCTTGCATCTCCTGCATTAGCAGTTGGATTCTTTACCACTAGCGTCACAGGTTCAGGATTAGGACACAGATATCTTTAGTTACCACTGCATCTCACAGAGAAACATTTGTGTGCCAGGCTGACCACCTTGCGAGTGAGGCTCACTGGCTCAGATGCTTACCTATGTAAAGAGAGCTCCCAGCTGGATTTTTAGCACCTCACCCTTATGTATGAACTCACACATGAGGATCACCAGATATTGGGGGACTATTCAGAAGTTAGAGACACATACGTATATATGAAGAAACACACACACATGGACACAGATCCACCTAGCAGAGCATATCTCACCCACCCGCATCTATGCTTACAACCTCTTGGCCTCCGTACATGGACCTATTGCACATACGTCAGGAATGTCCATTAGGCACAAGGGGTCATTCTAAAAGGACCAGAGTTTGTGATATTTTCTCCCTCTTTTCTCCTACAGTGAGAATAGCAGAAAGGCTAGATCCACTTATATATCAAAGAACAGGTGAAGCTGAAGGCTCATTGGCCTGGGCGTCTGAGTCCTGTGGTCCCAGGCCAGGTAGAATAAAGGCCCTAGGAGGACTATAAAAAGGAGTTTTCTGGCACTAGGTAAAGAGATCAGGATCTGGAATGAAATAGGAGTACCCTGGTCTAGTTGGCCCTAGACAACGGGAGAGCAAGTCGGGAAAAATGGTTGAGTTGTCATGTAACACAAAAAAGACATGACTACATATGCTGTGCAGGTTTCCTCCTGAATCGCTCCCACTTATCCCCTTCATTTCCCTTTTGTTTTCCTAATTCTGTTACTTCTCTCTTCCCTTGAGTATATAACACTTTCCCTCACCCATTTAATCTCCTTCAGTCTCCCCCACATGCTTTGCTTTCTCTCCATTTGTGACCTCAAGTCCCCATACTATGAAAATGTCTACTTGTTTTATACATAAATGTGCATCAGAGTCAATGCACCGTTCTCCTAGTTTTCCTGAAATTTAGCTTGATAGAATATTACCATTAATGACATACTATTTTTTGAGCCTTCCCAAGATTTGACATTTCTCGTAAGGAGTATATGAAACTTAGGAAAGACATCTTGCATATGTGAGAAATCGCGTTTTTTTCATAACAGCCTTTTATCAGTTGTACTTTGAGAAAGTGTACTAATGGAAGAGGTGGAAGTTTTGTTGTCTTCAATCAATAAACCTAATTAAAGCATTCCAAATACTCTTCAGTTTTGCCCTGGGTTAACGTAATCTCTTGGTTACAGTCATTTCAGTACTGTTGATGGCATCAGTGAATGCTAAATGCTAGTGGAGAGGTTGGGGTTAGCTCAGAACATTCTGCTCCTTCGTCGATGATTCATATCCTAATGCCTGCCAAGAGGAAAGCTTTGATGTTCTTCTTTCTCAAGCTAAATATTTACTAGAAATATCAATAGCATCTCAATAGGCAAAGGGAGAAGGATTATGATTTATTATTTCTCTTAAAAATCAAAGGAAGAAAATTAGATGTGTCCCAAATATATAATCGCTGGGTCAGGAAGATCCCCTGGAAAAGGGCATGGCAACCCACTCTAGTATTCTTGCCTAGAGAATCCCATGGACAGAGGAGCCTGGTGGGCTACAGTCCATAGAGTTGAATATGACTGAAGTGAGTCAGCATGCAAATATATAATTAGATTTGGATTTCTACATGATCATGGCCAAATTGATATTGAAAAAAACTTGCATCAAAACTTCTTAATATTCTTATGCATTTAACTTGCTTCACAAATTTTAATTGATTTTTAACTCATGTCAAAATAATACATGTGCACAGTCTAAAAATTCAGACAGGGTTATGAGGTTTATAATGAAAAACAGCATCTTTCAGATCCACCTTGCCCCACTGATTTCTACTCCAAATATAGAACAATTTAATCCTTTTTCTATTTCCCTCTGTCTTGCTATAGAAATTTTTGCATTGCTATTTCTTGATATTTCAATTTTACTTATTAATATTGACATCCTACAATAGAAATGAAGATTTAGGGACTTCCCTGGAGATCCAGTGGTTAAGAATTCACCTTCTATTTTAGGGGGTTTAATTCCTGGTTGGGGAGCTAAAATCCCACATGCCTCAAGGCCAAAAAACTAAATAATATACAACAGAAGCAATATTGTAACAAATTCAATAAAGACCTTAGAAACGGTCTACAACAACAAAAAAGTTAAATAAAAAAAAAGAAATGAGGAGTTAACTCTCTTGTTCTCTGTCCCCTTCTCTGTCCCCTTTATACACTTACACTTCCTTTTCTCCTTATTCCAAATATATTTATGTCACAAATTTGGTTATATTAACATTCAGGACTTACATTGTTATGATTGTAGCACTAGACTTCACAGCTGGGCTTCATGGAGTCATTGATGGCATTTCTCATCCAGTTTTTCTATATTAGTGGAATTGGTTATCACTTTTGTGGCTATTTGCTTAGTTTTCAGTGTCCTATCCCTGATTCACTTTCAAACTCTCTATGAAATCTGTAAGACTCTTCTCACTGTGGTCAAGTATATCACAAAATCTATGTATATACATTTTTTTCATTTTTGGTGAAGATATCACTTTTTAAGCCTTCTACCCCTTTGCTCCTACCTGCACTGAATGTCAACTAATGTGATAAACAGCTGTTTTCTTGGGCCTTCTCTTCATCATTATTCTAAAAATGTCCTTTGTTTTTTCCTATGTTGGATCTTGCCTCTTGGATTTGAAGTCCTTGCCCTTCCTTGTCTTTTGTTTATTCTACTTTTTGATGGAAAACAGTTTTTAGTAATTTTCTAGGAAAGAATCTGCTGTTGACTGAATGTTTGTGTGTGTGTGTGTGTGCGCACGCGTGTGTGTGCTCAGTTGTGTCAGACTCTTTGTGACCCCATGGACTGTAGCCCACCAGGCTCCTCTGCCCATGGGATTCTCCAGGCAAGAATACTGGAGTGGGTTGCCATGCCCTCCTCCAGGATATTTTCCTGACCCAGGAATCAGACCTGCTTCTCTTACATCTCCTGCATTGGTGGGCAGGTTCTTTACCATTAGTGCCACCTGGGAAGTCCATAATAAAAGATAGATGTGGAGATTTATACGAGGAGGAAGAAGGGGCTCTGGGAACTGGGAGAGTCAGGAAATGCTTCGTCAAAAGAAGTAACATTCAAATTAGCTCTTAAAGGATGAACTTTAGTTAGATAAACAGAAGAGGGGGAAAGAGCACAGGGTGGCAAGGGATTACACATTAGTGTTGCTGAAGTCCTGAGTACATGTCCTGAGGACTGAAGTCAGCAGACATCTATCATGGAAGGCCACTTATGCAAGCCAGAGGAGCTTAGTTGTCATCAAGGAGGTAGAAGATAGCCTTTGAAGGCTTTTTAGAAGAGAATGTCACTCTAAAACCCTCTACCTTTAGCCCTAGCATCTGGTGTCTCATCCCTGTGATAGTGAGAAGCACCCTTCCAGTAGCTAGCAGTTGGATACCCGTCTATTATGGCACTTCCATTCAAATAGCTTGTTCATTCACCTTCAGCCTGCTTATAAGTGATGCAGGCAATAAGCATCCTCAGCTTACCTCTTTTAATGATGTATCATGGAACTTCATAATTAAGCCCAACACATCAATGGACAATGAAACTTACCTCCCAAGTTCATTGTAATACATAAGATGAATGCCATTGTTTTTCTTTTCTTACAAAAAGAGCAGAACAGTATATCTTATCTTTTATACTTTTATTTATTTGTTTTTGGCTTCACTGAGTCTTCATTACTTTGCACAGGCTTTCTCTAACTGCAGCAAGTGGGAGCTACTATTCCTTGAGGTGTACAGACTTCTCATTGAGGAGGCATCTGTAATCCTCAACTCAAAGCAATCTTTAAAGTGGAAATATCAACCACTTGGCAGGCCAGTGGATTAGGTATCTCTGCCTGGACTTTTCATCACATGCTCCTCCAATCTTACTGTGCAGACAGTCCCATACTCTGTTTATTGTCAGAGTCCGAGTGGTTGAGTTTTCTCAGTCAGGGTGAATGTGGGAAACTTGAATCCTCAATCTGTTATGGAGAAGATACTGGGACTCTGAAGAAGGCTGAATTCAACCCAAATTTTGGCTCCATTAAATTGACTATATCCACAGAAGAACTTCCATGACCAAAGATTGCATTACAAGTATATCTGCTACTGGGATACTCGAAATAGAAGATTACACTCATTCCTAGGTTCATACTCTGGTCTCCTGATGTGAACCTTTGTCACTCAGAAAGACAATGAGATGACTTCAGAGGAGGTGTGGTCTCCTTGTTGAAAGTGAACCAGAAGTTCAGGTAGGAAGATGACGTATATATTAGGGCATTCTGGCTGCTGGCACAGAATAGGACAGACCGGGTAGCTTTTCAACAACAGAATTTTGTTCCTCAGTTTGGACGTCTGAGATCAGAGTGCCAGTGTAATTGGGTGAGGGCTCTCTTCTCGGTTGCATACTCACACGGTGGAAAGGGCAAGGGATCTCTCTGGAGCCTCCTTTAAAGCACACTAATTCCATTCAGGAGAGTTCTTCCCACATGAGGGAATCCTCTCCCAAAGGCCCCACATCCTAATTATTGTTGTTTAGTAAATCAGTCATGTCCAGCTCCTTGTGACCCCATGGACCATAGCCCACTAGGCTCCTCGGGAAAATTTTAGGCAAGAATACTGGAGTGGGTTTCCATTTCCTTCCTCAGAGGATTTTCCTGACCCAAGGATCAAACCCACGTCCCCTGTATTGGCAGGTGGGTTCTTTACTGCTGAGCCATCTGGAAAACCCTGCCTCTTAACACCATCACTGAAAGGACTCGAGTTCAACCTATGAATTAGACAAGGGACACAAGCCTTCAGATCATAGCGGTGTGTAAAATAAACTTAAAGCAAAGGAGAGATGAAAGGCACTTAGGCCTCTTATGGTTAGAGTGAAGGATTTGGAAAGTACCAGTATTTCCTAGTTTACTGGTCCCTGTACTGATGATACCATACTGAATAATTTTCATCATTCTGCTAAACATTTTCATCTGAAGCTTCTTAGTTTCTAAAATTTAAAAGTTGCTTGGCAACCAGAATGAATATATCCTAACTCAATTGACAAATGTGATTTTAATTTCACTTCAGTTATAAAAGTGATTCAAAGTAGATTTAAATAACTTAAATTTACATTGACACATTCTATCTAAATATATGTGTATATATATGAAGCATGCATGCATGCATGCTCCGTCACTCAGTCCTGTCCAACTCTGCAATCCCATGGACTATATAGTCCACCAGGCTCCTCTGGCCATGGGATTCTCTTGGCAAGAATACTGTAGTGGGTTGCCATGCCCTCCTCTAGGGGATCTTCCTGATCCAAGGATCAAACCAGCGTCTCCTACATCTCCTGTATTGCAAGCAGAGTCTTTACCACTGAGCCACCAGGGAAGTCCCATATATGAAGCATATATATATTCAAATCGCTAAGAATTCTATAGACATTATATACATACACATGGAATTCTTAATGCTTTAAGTAGATATTCTTAGCCTACAGTATGGTTAAATTCCTTTAAGTAATCTAGAAGAGTGATTCTCAATCTTGGCTGCACATTGGCATCTTCTGGATATCCTTATTTAATAGACTAGGTATTTGAATTAAAACTTGTTTTTCAGTAACTCTGGTACAGCCATCCTTCAATATCCATAACATTGTCAGTGATTCTATATCCATAATAACTCTATTAGTGACTATATATTACATGTCAATGTATGATATCATTACCTATTTTAAAGTATGACATTCATAATCCTTACTGCAAACATGGAAAACTATGTGTTTTCACGTCCAACTAACAGATAAAGGAAACAAGGCTCTGAAAAGTTAAATAACTTGAGCAAGGTCACATGACTAGCAGTTTGGAGTCTGGGCAGGTTAGGGGGGTTAATTGAAATTGGGGCTGTCTGATTCCATGGCCAGTGCTCTTACCAGCAAATCACACCATGATGTCTTCTCTTCTGCAAGCCCTGCCAGGTGAGAAATTAAAATTTTAAAGGCAGTCAGAGAAGATGATCCCACAATACAGAAAAAAAAAAGCCATTTTAAAATTTTTATTACAGGGCTTCCCCCATAGCTCTATTGGTTAAGAATATGCCTGCAATGCAGGAGAGCTGGGTTCGATTCCTGGGTCAGAAAGATCCGCTGGAGAAGGGAAAGGTTTACCTACTCCAGTATTCTTGGGCTTCCCTTGTGGCTTAGCTGGTAAAGAATCCACCTGCAATGCAAGAGACCTGAGTTCAATCGATGGGTTGAGATCTTCCAGGAAGATCCCCTGAAGAAGGGAAAGGCTACCCTCCCTGTGTTCTGGCCTGGAGAATTAGCATCCTTCCCATAACCTTCTTTGTGGCTATTCTGACCAAATGGTCTGGGACTCTCCACCTGTCCTGTGCATCCAGGGCCATCTTGAACCTTGGAGATTTTTCTGGAAAGAAAATGTGTCAGTATTCTTGATCCCAACCTTACTTCATCATCCTCTACCTGTTACCAATTCTTTTGGTAAAAGTTAATCCATCAGACTCTGGCTTCTTGAAGGCCTGCATTCATCTGTTTTGGGTGAGAATAGGAGGGATGCTAGCACACTACTGAGTAAAGTGAGGGAGGGAAATATAAGGAAAATATTTCCAAATGTTGCTCAGAGGTGTTATGGATTGAATTTGTGTCTTCCACCCCAAAAAAGATATGTTGGGATCCCCAATTCCTAATACTTTAGAATGTGACCTTATTTGGAGACAGAGGTTTTACAGAGATAATCAAGTGAAAATGAGTTATTACGATGAGCGATAATCATGACTGGTGTCCTTATATAAAAGGGAAATTTGGATACAGACACAGATACACATAGGTAAAGTTAATGTGAGGAAACAGTAGGGTGAGGGCAATCTATAAACCAGGAGGGAAACCTGGAGTAGAGCCTTCTGTCATGGCTCTAGGGCTTCTGTGATAGCTCAGATGGTAAAGATGCTGTCTGCAATGCAGGAGACCTGGGTTCAATCTCTGAGTCAGGAAGATCCACTAGAGAAGGGCATGGCAACCCACTCCAGCATTCTTGCCTGGAGAATTTCATGGACAGAGAAGCCTGGCAGGCTACAGTCCATAGGGTCGCAAAGACTCAGGCACAAAGGAGTGACTAACACTTTCATATTCATGACCCTAGAAAGAAGCAACCTTGCCAACACTTTGATTTCACCGTCCCAGAAGCACAAGTCTTTAAATTTCTGTTGTTTAAGCTACCCAGTATGTAGTACTTTGTTATAAGAAACTAATACAGCAGGTGAGTGCCAGAGAATCAGACTCCAGAAGAGCAGCCAGATGGAGCTGATGTGTTCTGCTTAGGAAAAATAAAGACAGGGTTTGTGAGTCTCCAGAAAGCCTGTCGCTGAGCATGGTGTGCAGCAGAACTCTGTGCCCTGAATCACCGAAGGGGCGTCTTTTCTGAGCTGCTGGCATCTGGTACTGCACCCATCCTGAGGTCGCTTATTCTTTCTGTTGTCATGCCAGCCATAGAGGTCAGAAGATTCAGGGACTTGCTCTCTCCTGCCGAAGGACCACTATTTAGGCTCTTTATCCATCACCTATTACAACTAGGCTTGCCTTCTTAGTATTTCCATTCTAACATGCTGCTGCTGCTGCTGCCTCTAAGTCGCATCAGTCGTGTCCGACTCTGTGCGACCCCATAGATGGCAGCCCACCAGGCTCCCCTGTCCCTAGGATTCTCCAGGCAAGAATACTGGAGTGAGTTGCCATTTCCTTCTCCAATGCATGAAGGTGAAAAGTGAAAGTGAGGTTGCTCAGTCGTGTCCGACTCCTCGCGACCCCATGGACTGTAGCCCACCAGGCTCCTCCGTTCATGGGTAAGTCATAATTTTCTCCTTTTCCCTGATCTCAAGGTTATAGTCTATTTCTTTCATGATGGCCCAGTGATAAAGAATCTGCCTGCCAATGCAGGAGACACAGGAGGCATGGGTTTGATCCCTGGGTCAGGAAGATCCCCTGGAGAAGGAAATGACAACCCATTCCAGTATTCCTGCCTGGGAAATCCCATACAGAGAGGAACCTGGCGGGCTACAGTCCATAGGGTCCCAAAAAAGTCAGATGTGACTTAGAGACAAAAGCGACTAATCAACAACAATATCAATTAGCAGGAACACCTCTGCGTATCTTGAAACATTGATCACAGAGTAGTAGGATGTGTTCACCAGCAGAATTGTTTTGGTTCTTTGTTATGCATAGAAAGGCGATATGTCAGGCTCTGAGTCAGTCAATGAACTTCTTTCATTACCTAACATCAATCTCTTTGATTCTCTCCTGCTCATTCCACTCTCCCCAGTCACCTCTCCCCACCATCTTGGATATTCCTATGGGAGCTCACATGTCAGACCTCAGACTATTTATTTGATCATTATGATGATGACAGGACCATCACTTATTCATGCCTAGCTGCCTAAACAAAGAGAATAGACAACATGCACTCTTTTGTCCTGTGTCCATAAAGCACAGAAATAAGCTAAGGCGTCATTGGGATCATCCACTGAGTTTCCCAAGAGTCCCTTAGCAGCCAGGTGCCTGTCCTCAAGGAGATGAAGTAATAATTATGATCTGTTTTTAAAGTTCTTGAAGAAGACTGCATTTGCATTATGTATGGACTGAAAAAAGAACAGTGGGAGACACAGAGGCAGGTGAGGTTCTGAGAAAGTGTCACCACGGCAGGCACAACGTCCGAGATGGTGTTGAAGATTTGTCCTCTGCTCCCTTCCTGCCAGCAGGAATGCTGACAGAAATCCTGACCACGGTAACCTAGACGGCATGGGCAGTGTAAGTAGTAAGCACACTTGTGTCCAGACAATTTACGACTTCCGCTAAATTAAAGAGAGAGGTTTTTTTTCAGCTCTGCTTTCTTACTCAGTTATTGTTAGAGGGAAGCATAAAATCACAGGAACATTCCTAAGAAATCAGCATGATGCAGGCAAAGTTACAAAATGGCATAAGGCTGGCAAGTGAATATTGGCTCTGCAGCTTCATTAAATTCTGTGAGACGGGGCGACTTCTTTAACTGCAATTTTGAGGAAGGAAGCGAATGAAGACTCTGTACTGTAGATGGATAAGTTGTAAAAATAGATCCTCATTCCTCTTCCATTCCCAAGTTTTTACCTCTCTCTGAGCACACTGGAATGATGATAAATCTAAACATCCAAACACAGTGAACATTGTCAGGAAAAACAAGAAATTACCAAATTTTTCTTCAGAAGACAATTTAGGAGTTTTCTAAATTTTCGCATGCTGCCCTGCAATGCCCTGCGGCACTTCTATCCTCTCTCCATACTTTATCTTCCTCTTCATCTCAACTAGATTAAATCTCCATGAGGGCATATTTTAAAATTTTTATTGTTATTGGTTTTTTTGAAGAATTATTTTTTCCCGAACCTTTCTTTGCAAGGTTAAGATTCTTAGAATTCATCATGGGTGTGTGTTCAGTCGCTTTGTGTCTGACTCTGTATGACCCTATGGGCTGTAGCCCACCAGGCTCCTCTGTCCATGGGATTCTCCAGGTGAAAATACTGGAGTGGGTTGCATGCTCTCCTCCAGGTGATCTTCCTGACCCAAGGATTGAACTTATGTCTCTTATATCTCCTGCATTGGCAGGCGAGTTCTTTAGCACTAACGCCACCTGGAAAGCTCCTTAGAACTCATCACCTGCTTCTAAATGCTTCAGGGAGTCCCATGCTTTCTCCTTTTTTTGGTAACTATTCCCCTCCCTTTCTAAAAAAAAAAAAAAAACTTAAAGCAAAATAACATAAAAGTGAATACGTGCTGTGCTCCAAATATCTTAAATGACATTATCTCTGAGTCTTGCTAGATAGTTGGTTTATTAATTTAATTAAGATATTCATATAATTTGTATAATAGCAATGTAATTAAAGCAGTAATTATATAAGCAATATAATTAAATTGTCTTATTCATTTATCTCACTATTTGTTTATGGCTATCGTCCCGTGTTCTTTGGTATTACTGAACTTCTTGTACAGACACATTTTTCCTGTAGTAATGAATGTTATTAATCCTCAGTTAACTTTGGGAAACTTAAAGCCCTAAGGCAGGCAGATATTTTCTGCAGTGGAAGTGAATGATTGTCAACTTGTGAATGGAAGTGGGTGAGTTCCACATTCAGTGTGGTATAGAAGGAAGAGATGGTATCCAGTTAACTGACGCTTGTAACAGGAAAGTACCTGTCTGATCCAGGCAGCCCCTGAGGCTGCTCACTAATAAATGATCTGTATTAACTTTGTTCTATCAGTCTGGCCAGGAGCCCTGCTTGAGGGCCTTTGAGGCATCAAAGGCCACCTGTGTTGGTGGTTCACAAGTGAGAATATGACAGGATATTCCGGGACTTTAGAGTTAGAGTCAGTTCTCTGGGTTTGAGCCCTGATTCTGCCATATATGATCAGGTGGGCGTTTATGTCTTCATGGGTATAATGACATTAACCCCGCCTCACAGGATTTTTGTGGGGATTAAGCTCTGGTGAAAATGGCAAAGGCCTAGCATTGGAACCAGCATTACAGTAACTGATCAATAAATATTCATCTTCTCTGGATCTCATATTTCTAACTGTGTTACTTTTCAAAGCTGTGAAGGTACATGGTAATGGCATGGGTAGACAGTTGAGTCTGCAAGGCTGCCTGGTGCATTATTTAAGTGTGAAAGACCAAAGAGGAGACAAGGATGACCCCAGGGTTGTGGTTCACTCCACTGGAAGGAGAATTGTTAACACTGAAATGAGGAAGATTGTGGGTACCTCAGGTTTGGGATTAGGGAGCAGGGAAGATTGGACGCTCCTCTTCAGGCATGGAGGTAGAGATATCTATTAGGCTTCCCTGGTGGCTCAGAAAGTAAAGAATCTGCCTGCCAAGGCAGGTGACCTGGGTTCAATCCCTGGGTCAGGAAGATCCCCTAGAGAAGGAAATGGCAATCCACTTCTCTCTTGACTGGAGATGTCCATGGATGGAGAGGCCTGGCAGGCTACAGTCCAGAGGGTTGCAAAGCGACCTGCTTAGTTAGTGACTGAGCAGTTAATACACACAATGACATACAAGATGTTGAGTCGATAACCATAAGAAAGTTTTCAGAGCTGCCTCAGCATATTCCTGTGTATCACATACAACAGATCAGCTCTGCCCACAGGCTGCTGCTCAGCATAGTTACTTCAGATGAAAGCTAGTCACTTTCCCCATTTCTGAAATCAACTAGTTTCTGGTTTCATTTCCAGAAGAAATCTCAATAAAAAGAGGAACAGGTAGTTGTTGTTCAGTCTCTTAGTCGTGTCTGACTCTGTGACTCCATGGACTGCAGCCCACCAGGCTTCCCTATCCTTCACTATCTCCCTGAGTTTGCTCAAACTCATGCCCATTGAGTTGGTGATGCCATCCAACCATCTTGTCCTCTGTCATCCCCTTCTCCTACCTTCTATCTTTCCCAAATCAGGGTCTTTTACAATGAGTTAGCTTGGAACAAGAGACTTGGATATTCTCCAGAAAGCATAAGCATCGCATACAAGATCTTCAGATGTAGGTTTACATAGAATATTGCAGTGACTTAGTCCCTGTAAGGAATGTCTTCCCATTGCTGGAGTTAAGTATACATGTAGATACATACTGACCATCAGAATACCACAATTAGTACCTCCAAGATCTCAGTTTTACTTGATTCCATTATTTGGCTAAACTAGCATGATATAATACATTCAAAAAATATTAAGGGAATGGACAATGGACATGTATCTTTTTCAGTTTTGGTTTCCTCAGGGTATATGCCTGGGAGAGGGATTGCCTGGTCATATGGTGGTTTTATTCCTAGTGGTTTAAGGAATCTCCATATCGTCTTCCATAGTGGCTGTATCAATTTATATTCCCCCCAACAGTGCAAGAGCATTCCCTTTTCTCCACACGCTCTCCAGCATTTATTGCTGTACAGCTCAGGAAACTCAAACAGGGGCTCTGTACTAACCTAGAGGGGTGAGATGGGGAGGGAGATGGGAGGGAGGTTCAAAAGGGAGGGGATATATGTATACCCATGGCTGATTCATGTTGAGTTTTGACAGAAAACAACACAATTCTATAAAACAATTATCGTTCAATAAGAAAATTAATTAATTTAAAATAAAGAAAAAAAATCAGACCCTCTGAGAATCCAAACGCTAACCCCCTGTTTCTAAGACGATTGGAGCAGATAAACAACTAAAAGTAAAGATTTTTTAAAAAAAATATTAAGGGAAAAGTGTAATCTTGTCATTTCATTACAGTTTTTATTATATTTACTACACTGTTTTTATTTATTTATTTAATTTTCTTTACTTTATTGTGTTGGTTTTGCCATACAATGACATGAAACTGCCATGGGTTTACATATGCTCCTCCTCCAGAACCCCCCTCCCTTCTCCCTCCCGATTCCCTCCCCCGGGACATCTAGGTGCACCAGCCCTGAGCATCAATCCTGGGCTGGCGATTGATTTCACATATGATAATTAACATGTTTCAATGGTTTTTTTTTTTCATATTATTTTCCACTCCTTTCCAATTTTATTTAAAGATATATAAAGGATATTTTCCAGTCATAGGACTCTACTTTCCTTTGGGGCAAAGTGGAGCAGGATCTAGCCCACAACAATAGAGATATTTGGAGCTAACAGTGCAGATAAAAATAGAACTGAATCCCAGTGAAACATTATTCTGTTTAATAATTTTAAAAAATAAATGAATGATATATTGTCCTGAGTGTTATTTCTGCCAGTAATAGCACTGATTCATGAGGGTTTTATGTTTGTGTGCTTTGGGTGTTTATTTTATTTTATATTTTTATTCTGCCTACTTTTTTATTCTGAGGACTACCCAAAACCCGTTACTAATACACAATCTTATTTTATTCTCAGTTTTATATTCACAGCACATATAGATAAAATAAAGCCCTTTGTAATAGCGTAGGCCATGCTGCAACTTGAAATACCTAATCATTCATCACTTCCTCTACAAATTCCTAATATCTCTCCAGCTGGTGTAAAGCCTCAGATAAATTGTACCTTCGTCTATATTTTTAAAAATTAAATATTTGAAGAGATCACTCCTAGAAACACAGGAACCAATTACAGACTACCTACAAATACAGGTGATATTTTTGCAAAGAGACAGTTAATAGCAATGAGAAAGAGTAGCCAAAAACAGACTCTGGAATTTAGGGCACTCTTTCAGAGGCCAAGAAAGACCGTTGTCGATAAATGCATGCATTAGCCAGAGAAACAACTCCAGTGATACGCAAATGTATTTGACTGTGCATCCCCATTAACAAAAATGTTTCAAATTGTTCCCCCATTAAATTGGTTCAGTGGGTAAAGAATCTACCTGCAATGCAGGAGATGCAGGAGATAGGAGTTCGATCCCTGGATTGGGAAGATTCTCTGGAGGAGGGCATGGATATTCCAGTATTCTTGCCTGGAGAATCCCATGGACAGAGGAGCCTGGTGGGCTACAGTCCATGGGGTCTCAAAGAGTTGAATATGACTGAAGTAGCTAAATACATAAATACACAAATGTATGTATTTATAATACATACACACTTGTACTGATATACTGTATATCATAAACTACACAAAAAGCAAAAGAAATGTAAATTTTGTAAATATGACACATCCTAATAATTTCATCCTGAATCCTAATGGGATGCAGACACCCCGCTTGAAAGACCACTGAACGCAGCAGTCCAGTGCTCCAGAAACTTTTCAGCTAAAGGCAGCCTGTCGGTCTCAGTCTCCATTGTTTCTGCAGTGGATTGCTGCCTTATGCCACCAAATACAAAACCACTGCAGTCTGCTCGCGTCACAGTGGCCTGAACATGACCACCCCAAGCTGTCGGTTTGAGATTGGAGACAGGGAGGCGTCATGTCAGTTTAAAGGGTTGGAAGGGGATAAATACCATAGTCCCAGTTGGCTCCTGCCAAGTGCAGAATATGCCAAATCTTTTTTGTAGGGCCTTTGAATGATTTGAATGAGTGTTCATCCCTGCCAACAGCAATATAAAAATTGCCCCTCTCAGAAGCAGTGCTTTGATGTTTGCCCAAGGCATTCTCTTTTTCCAGGCAGGCATTTCCCCTTAACTTTCTGCCAGTTGCTGGCAGTTTTATGACCACTTATACCCGCTTCTAGATCCATGTTACTTGGTTGTTTCCCATCATGGGTTTCTTACATAGTTTGCTCTCTTTTCTCATAGAGTGTGTGCTTCCGTTCACATATATGCACACACAATCATGCTGTTCAAGAAAAACTAGTCTTGAATTGATACTCGGAGAAGGAAATAAATAATCATGACTTTATTTTAAACAGATGGACAGCCTAGATAACTGGTGATTAAATAATTCAATTTTCCTTTATAAGATGAGCATATATACCCAGTTATTGGCAAGGCATCACATCCCTGATCACAGAACAGTGCCATGGTTAGTTATTCATTGTGTACATTTTATGATTGTACATCATTAATGATTTGGGTGGTATATGGTAGATCTAATCAGCTGAGCTGAAATCAAAGACCATAAAAATGAACCGTTGTAGATGGTGTGGTTCCCAGATAAAACAAGTAGAGGCCCCTCATGAATACCCTGAAAGAGAAGGAACACTCCGGATCATAAATCAGGGTCTTGTTTATGTTTGAGTATATGCAGGATAATCATTTACTGGCTTATCCAGCATTATTAATGGTTTTCAGCAAAGTACATCCTAACGTTTACTACCTGCTACGAAATTAATCATGATATAAGTTAGCTATGTTCTGGAAACACATTGTCATGTTATAAGCAATGACCACTGGTTTTCTATCCCAACAGCACATTCAAGAAATAATTATTATTGACAATTTAAATGTTAATGTAATTTTAGTTAAAATACTTGAATTTTTCCCCTTGATTAAAGCCTTCTGCTACTTTTTGCTTTTTTCCAAATTATAAATTCAATCAGAGCATCTTTCAGAATAAGTAAAGAAGGAATTTTTAAAAATTAAGTTAAAAAATTAGACTTGACTCACTATGTTGGCACATAAGGGTATTCCAGATAGTTAGTTTAGTATCCTGGCATATACAGAAATGTATTATGTACTATTTAATATGAGTACCGTATGTGTGTTTAAATCTACAATGTTCATGTTGCAGATCTGTGAGGTTTAATTATCATACATATTCACACCACTTGTCTCACAAACACTGAAAGATAAGCTATATAAAGGTACTTATATATCTGTTTCCAATTCCCTTTGAAGACTAAGAAAATGCTAAAAAAGAATGAAAATTGCTTCACAGAACTTTCGAGTTTAAATAGTACTTAAGCGCCACTCCATTTATTTTGTGGTTGAAGAACTTGAGTCTGGTTCCAGTGACTCACAGCTAGTCAATGGCCAAGACAAGAGTAGGAGGAAGAAGGTCTGACGCTTTCCCATTCTCTTTAGTCTTCAACCAGAAATGGGCATACCCGTGGCTGCCTTCAATTTTAAAGTTTAATGAAGACCTTAAAAAGTTAAGATTTCCTTGGAATAGTTGATTCACTATTAGTGTATACTCAAGTTCACTATAGAAAGCTATAGAGTAGTTTATTACACTGACAATACAGTCATTTGTTGGGTTTGTATTTATTCTAAATAGTACAGATTTCCTAGAGCTTCCATGGTGGCTCAGTGGTAATGAATGTGGAGACTTGGGTTTGATCTCTGGGTCAAGAAGATCCCCTGGAGAGGAAATGACAAACCACTCCAGGATTCTTGCCTAGAAAATCCCATGGACAGAAGAGCCTGGTGGGCTAGAGTCTACAGAGTTGCAAAAGTGTCGGATATGACTTAGAGACTAAAACAACATCACCAGATACCCTAATGGATTGTATCTTTCCCATAGTCATGTATGTGCTATCAACCAGACTATCTAAATTATGTTAACTATGTAAAATACAAATCTGAGCTCTTAGTCCTCTAAAATTCTTCCATGGACTTTCATTTTTTACACAGGTTAAGGACTAAGCTCCTTCACTCCTGCCCATACCTTCAGCCCCATCTCTTGCACTCTGCCTCGGTCTGTATCTGCCAGCTGCTTGTGGCTTCCACATATCGCACATGGCTTATTGATTCGGTGCATTTGTTTCTGCTTTCCCCTCTGCATGTAACACTCTCTTCACTACCAGCTCAGCCCCATTCCACTCTACAGAGTCATCCTCCCTTCCCTCAGCCCTACCTTCTCCACTGACTGGCTCATATGTAAGGCTCAACACTCAGGTGACACTTTCCTTATGAAACTGTCTTTGACACTGCCCCCATTTCCATTTCTGAGATTAAGTGTTGCTTCTCCATGACTCTTTATTTCTCTCTGCATATTAAATCACTGGTCTTGGACAAAACATTATAACACACTGTGTTATATGTCTGTTTCACCTAGTTTACTGCGAGTTCCTTGAGGGAAGAAGTATTTAACCAGCACAGAATCTGATATATTGTAAGAGCTCAGTATAAGCTCAACAAATGTTATCATTTTGATTAAATAATTAAACACTAAGTGAGTTAATATGTGAACAGAACAGTGCTTGGTGTGCAGAACATGAAAAATGCCAAGTAATGAATGAATGCCTAAATTAACAGATCTACCCTAATCTTATTTTCTTCTGACTGGTGAACATAATGCTTCAATAAGAGTCAAGTGGTAGGTGGATGGTGACTGGAATTTTCCAGAGGAATTGGGAAACTTTCTGATTTGGACAACTTATATGAACAGTTTTCAAGAATGGGAATATTATTTATTTAGGGCTGTGTTGGGTCTTCACCGCTGTATGGGCTTTTCACTAGCTGTGGTGAGCAGGGACTACTCTTAGTTGCAGTGTGTGGGCTTCTCATCGTGGTGGTTTCTCTTGTTGCAGAGCATAGACTCTAGAGTGCATGGGCTTCAGTAGTTGCTGTTGGTGGGCTCACTAGCTGTGGTTCCTGGGCTCCAGAGCACAGGCTCAATAGTTGTGGTGCATGGGCCTAGTTGCTCCATGGCATGTGGGATCTTCCTGGACCAAGGGTGAAACCCACACCTTCCACATTAGCAGGCAGATTCTTTACCATTGAGCCACCAGGGAAAGAATGGGCATATTTTTAAATTGGCCTTGTAGACAGTACTAAGAGAGAACTGCAGAAAAATTTGTCAGTCTCACCAATAGTTTCTTGAAGGCTCTTTCAATGTACAAAGAAATGCTATCCTGATATTACTCCAAGGTGGATCTTCTTCCTAACTCTTTGGCATTCATGAAGACTTACTTTAGTTCATGACTTTAGATTTTACACCTAATATATCCACTAGGTGTCAAACTTATATATAGTGTGCCTCACTGCAATAGTATTGCTGGCTTAGACAAATAAAAAAATTCACTTCCTTCTTGGCTTGAGTGAACACTGCTGTTTTCTGTGTGTGGGTTGCATAGTCAACCAACTTCCTGTCATGATTTGGGGACTAGGAATAAATCATACTATTTAAAAAGAGTGGTTTTTCTCTTGTCTTTCCTCCAATCTCACTAGAAATGTGTTACTCTAACATTGGCAATTCAAAGACAATACCCATTTGAGGAATGGTTTACATAGATTACTATCTAAAATCAGGTGGACTCAATCCTTTCTTGTCCTGATTTAATTTTTTCTATTTTATATTTTTTATAATCTGTTGAATGCAGTGAAGTTGGTAGATTCATGAACCTTCACTTCACCTTAAGCTACATTAAATTTTTATGAATAATTAAAATTAATATTTGTATAGTCTTTTATAGTTGACAGAATATTTTCATAAGCATTGTGTTATCTGATCCTTGCAATACTCCAATCAGTTGGATAAGGAACAGTAATTTTATTACATTCATTTTATAGTTGAAGAAATTAAGGCTTCAGTGGTTAAGTGACTTTCTCAAGGTTATACAAATAGAATGTTAGCAGGGCTAAAATGAAAGTCCTATCTTTGGAATAAGATATCTGCAATATTACTCTCCTGAAATACACTTGCAGTATCAGCTTATATCAATTTTCAAGATCCTTCAAGTCACCCTAAGAAATATTTTTATATGTATGTCTTCATCAACTGATAGATTCTCAGAGGTAAGAGTTCAGGGAACACTCTAGGGTAATTCACAACTTCTGGCAAGTAAATACTGATCTCTTAATTATCATATTTTTACCACATGGATTATTAAAAAGTTAATCTCTAAGTAAAATTAAGATTCACCCTGATATATGACTATTCTCCCATGGTTACCTTTTGGATATAACAGAGAACAGAAATATTTCTGTGTTTTGGAGAAGAAAAATCTTCTCCATTTTCCTTTTTCTATTTTCCTTCTCCTTAGTCTCATGCCAGATTTCATTTCAAATCTATGCTGACATTTATATCATTTCTGCATGACCACGGTGGATTTCTTTATGTCACATGTGGGCTACATCAAGCCCAGCCTTTGATTAGGTATTCCCGATTCCCCTCTGTGCTTTGTAATCAAATTGGTTCATATCAGTGATATGGAGAAAAATGTAGAAACTTCCAGGTGGGAGGGTAGGGGGGGTATAGGGGCATATTATATTCAGACGAAGCAAATATAAGAAAGAGAGCAGACTTCCATTTGGAAGCAATGTAAAGACAGTAAAGCAAATTTTATTGTATAAAATAAAAATAGAACAAAGAATGGGAAGAGAAGTAGCAATAGTTTTTCACTTTTAAGACTCTACATGAAATGGTATAATATTATTTAAAAGTTTACTTTGACAATTTAAATATAAATATTATAGTCCCCCCTAAAGTGAGTGAGTGAGTGAACAAGTGAAAGTCACTCAGTTGTGTCCAACTCTTTGTGACCTCATGAACTCACGGACAGAGAACCCCACCAGTTTCCTCTGTCCATGGAATTCTTCAGGCAAGAATACTGGAGTGGGTTGCCATTTTCTTCTTCAGGGGATCTTCCCAACCCAGGGATCAAACTTGGGTCTCCTGTATTATAGGCAGATTCTTTACCATCCAAGTCATCAGGGAAGCCCAACCTCCTAAAGTAGCCAGCCTAAAAAAAAAAAAAAAGTTATAGCTAATAAGCCAAAAAATGAGAAAAAATAGAACCACAAAAATTAATCAAAAGAAGGTAGAAAAAGAGAGAAAAGGGGGAAAAAGTCTGAAAAAAAGTTAAATAAAACATCATTCTCTTGGAATTAGAACCATCCACGTCAATTACTTCAGTTCAGTTCAGTCACTTAGTGGTGCCTGACTCTTTGCGACCCCATGGACTGCAGTACACCAGGCTTCCTGTCCATCATCAGCTCCTGGAGCCTACTCAAACTCATGTCCATAGAGCTGGTGATGCCATTCAACCATCTCCTCCTCTGTCAATAACCATCCATCCATGTCAATAATCACATGAAATATAAATAAACTAGACACTATTAAGAAGCATAAATTGTTAGATTATATTACAAAACAAGATTGAAATATATGCTTTCTTTAAGAAATTCATTTTAGATAAAAAGACATAAATACATTAAAAGTAAAAAAGATGTACAAAGAGATACCTTACAAAATGTTAAGAAAAAAAAAACCCACTAGGGTGATATATTAACATAAGGCAAATTAAATGTCAGAGAAAAATTTTCAACATCTCTCTCTCAGTATAAGCATACCTTGGTGATATGCTGGTTTGGTTCCAAATTTTTGCAATAAAGAAATATTGCAATAAAGCAAGTCACAAATTCTTTAGTTTCCTAGTGTATATAAACATTTTTTTGATTTTCTATTTTTAAAAATTATTTTAATTTATTTTAATTGGAGGATAATTACTTTACAGTATTGTGATGGTTTTTGCCATACAGCAACATGAATTGGCCACGGGTATATATGTGTGCCCCATCCTGAACGCCCCTCCCACATCCCTTCCCACCCTATCCCTCTGGGTTGTCCCAGAGCACTGACTTTAGGTGCCCTGTTTCATGTATTGAATTTGCACTGATCATTTATTTTACATAAGGTAATGTGCATGTTTCAATGCTATTCTCTCAAATCATCCAAAAAAAGTTATGTTTATATCATACTGTAGAATTTTAAGTATGAAATAGCATTATGTCTAAAAAATAATGTTATCTACCTTAATTAAAGAATACTTTATTGCTAAGTGTACTAACCAATATCTAAGCCTTCAGTGCATCATAATCTTTTTGCTGGTAGAGGGTCTTCCTTCAGTGTTGATGACTGCTGACTGATGAGAATTTTGATTGCTGAAGGTTTGGGTGGCTATGGGGTGGCTATGGCAATTTCTAAAAACGAGAGCAATGAAGCTTTCTGCATCTATTAACTCTTCCTTTCATGAACTATTTTGTAGCAGTGCTATTTGATGGCATTTTGCCCACAGCAGAACTTCTTACAAAATTAGAATTAATCCTCTAAAACTATACCACTGCTTTACCCATTAAGATTATGTAATATTCTAAATACTTAGTTGTCATTTCAATAATCTTGGCAGCATCATCACTAGGAGTAGTTTCCATCTCAAGGATCCACTTTCTTTGCTTACCCAGAAGAAGCAACTCCTCATTTGTTCAAGTTTTGTCAAGATATCACAGCAAATTACTCACATCTTCAGATTTCACTTATAATTTTAGTTTTCTTAATATTTCCACAACTTCTGCAGTTGCTTTCTCCGTTGAAGTCTTGAACCCCTTAACCTCATTTATGAAGGATGGAATCAATTTCTTCCACACTACTGTTCCTGTTCACTGCTTCCCATGAATCGTGAGTGCTATTTTTTTTTTCATTTTTATCTAAAGAGTTTTGTTTATTTATGCATCAAATAACCAAGACAATCAGTTGCATATGACAGCACATTTTTATCTCACTAACACATGGTAATTTTATAAAATTCCAGTTTCATTATTTTGGTGGCATCTGAAATTACATTGAATTCTTTTTGTTTTCATATTTTTCTGCTAGCATTTTAGATCCACTACTATTCTTTCTTAATTTATTTTTAATTGAAGGATAATTGCTTTACAATATTGCTTTACAAATACAGTTTCTGCCATACATCAGTATAGATCAGCCATATAATACATATGGCTCCTCCTTATTGGATCTCCCTCCCACCTCTCACTCCATCCCACCCCTCTTAATGGCATCTACAATGGTGAATCCTTTCCAGAAGATTTTCAATTTACTCTGTCTAGATCCAACAGAGGAATCCCTATCTATGACAGCTATAGACTGACAAAATACATTTTTTAATATGAACATTTGAAAGTTAAAGTTACTCCTTGACCCATGGGCTGCAGAATGGATGTTGTGTTAGTAGGCATGAAAACAACATTAACTTCATTGCTCATCTCCTTCAGAGCTCTTGAAAGACCAGGTACATTGTCAATAAGCTGTACTATGTTGAAAGGAATCTTTTTTTTTCTGAGCAGTAGATGTCAACAATTGGCTTAAAATACTCAGTAAACCATATTGTAAAGAGATGTGCTTTTATTCAGGCTTTGTGGTTCCATTTATAAAACACAGGCTGAGTAGATTTAGTATAATTCTTAAGGACTTTAGGATTTTCAGCATGGTAAAACTCTGGGAGATGATGAGGAACAGGGAAGCCTGGAGCGCTGCAGTCCATAGGGTTGCAAAGAGTCTGTCACAACTTGGTGATTGAACAACAACAAATGAGCATTGGCTTCAACTTAAAGTTAATAATTACATTACCTCCTAGCAAGAGAGTCCGTTTGTCCTGTAAGTCTGAAGCTGGACATTGACTTCTCTAGCTATGAAAGTCCTAGATGATGCGTTCTTCCAATAGAAGGCTGTTCTACACTGAAACAGTGCTGCTTAGTGTGTTGTTGTTTAAGAGCTAAGTTGTGTCCTACTCTTTGCAATCCCATGGACTGTAGTCCACCAGGCTCCTCTGTCCATGGGATTTCCCTGGCAAGAATACTGAAGTGGGTTGCCATTCTCTCTCCAGGGGATCCCCTAGATCCAGGGACTGAACCCGCATCTCCAGTTTGGCAGGCAGATTCTTTACCATTGTGCCACCTGGGAAGCCTGTTCTTGAGTGTAGCCACCTCCATTAATTATCTTAGCTAGATCTTCCAAACAACTTGCTGCAGCTTCTACATTCACACTTAATGCTGCACTTTTCAATTTTATGTTGTAGAAGCAGATTCTTTCCTTAAACCTCATGAGCCAATCTTTGCTAGCTTCAAACTTTTCTTCTGAGGCTTTCTCATCAATCTTAGCCTTTTCAGAATTGAAGAGAGTTGGGGCTTTATTCTGGATTAGGCTCTGACTTAAGGGAATGTTATAGCTTGTTTGATCTTCTGTCAAGACTGCTAAAACTTTCATCAGCAAAAACAGGTCTGTTTTGCGTTCTTATTGTTTGTGTATTCACTTGAATAGAACTTTCAATTTCCTTCAAGGGCTTTTCCTTTGCATTCACAACTTGGCTATTTGGTGTAAGAGGCTCAGTTTTTGTTCTCTTTCAGCTTTCAATATGCCTTCCTCACTAAGCTTAATTGTTTCTAGCTTTTGATTTAAAGTCAGAGATATGCGACTCTTTCTTTCACTTGACTACTTAAAGACCACTTTAGGGTTATTAACAGGTGTAATTTTAATATTGTTATGTCTCAGGGAATAGTAAGGCCCAAGGAGAAGGAGGAAGGAGGGAGAATGGCAGGTCAGCGAAGCATTCAGGACACACACAACATTTTCACTGAAGTCCACTCTTATATGGGCACAATTCATGGTGCCTCCAAAACAATTATAATAGTAACATTAAAGACAACTGATTATGGATCACCATGGCACAAATAATAAAAAAGAGAAAAAAAACTTTGTGAGAATTGCAAAAATGTGATGTAGACACACAAAAAAAGTGAGTAAATGATGTTGGGAAAAATGGTGCTGGTAGATGTGCTCAGCACGGGGTTGCCACAGATCTGTAACTTGTAAAAAAAACACCATATCTGCAAAGAACAATAATGCAAAGTGCAACAAACTGAGGTATGTCTGTAACTGATGGAATAATTAGGTTGAATATCAGTAAGGATATGGAAGACTCGAACAGTACTATCAACCAACCTGATTTGATTGACATTCACAAATCCCATCTAACAACAGCAGACCACACATTTTGTTTTTCAGATGCAGTGGCATATTTACCAAAATACACCATATTCTGCACCATTAAACAAATTTAAGCCAGTTTCCAAGGATTGAAATCATACAAAATGTATATTTTGACTCAGTTGTATCCTACTCCTTGTGGCCCCAAGTACTGTAACCTGCTAGATTCCTCTGTCCATGGAATTTCCCATGCAAGAATAGTGGAGTGGTTGCCATTTCCTACTCCAGAGGATCTTCCAAACCCAGGGATCGAACCTGAGTCTCTTGCATCTCCAGCATTGGCAGGTGGGTTCTTTACCACTAGCACCATCTGGGAAGCCCCGTACTCTGACTACAAATGAATGAAATCAAAACCAGTAACAGAAAGATATGCAGAAATTCCCAAATATTTGGAAACTAAAGAATACAGGAAAGAATATCTAAGGACTGTGTGACAACTCCCAAAGGGATAACATAGATAAAATGGTAATATCAGAAAGAGAAAAAACAGAAAAAGGAACAGAAGAAATATTCAAAATTGATAATTTTTTCCCAAATTAATGTTGGACACCAAACCACAGACTTGGGAAGCTCAAAGAACTGTAAAGAGGATAAATGCCAAAACAACAGTAAGGTGTATCTTTGAAGATGAAGAAAACATCCTGAATCCAAATAAGTATAAAAATAATTATACAATACAACCAAGTGTGATTTAGCCCAGGTTCAAAAATCAGTTAATGTAGCCCATTGAATCAACAGACTATAAAAGAAAATCACAGGGTCATATCAGCAGATGCTTAGAAAACATTTGATAAAATTCAAAATTCAATATCTAATCATGATAAAAACTCTCAGTGTACTAAGAATACAGGATACTTTCTCAACTTAATCAAACTATCTACAGAAAACCCCAGAGCTAAACATCATACTTGATGGTGAAAAACTTGAAGATTTCCCAGGAAAATCAGGTATAAGACTAGGATACGCCCCCTCATCACTCCTTTTCAACATAGTAATGGATGTCTTTGCTAATGAATAAGGTGATCAAAGGAAATTACAAGTATACAGATTAAGAAAGGAAACAAAACCATCTTTACTGGAAGGAGAAATTACAAAGGGGCACAGACAGCTCAGCTGGTGATGGTTATACTCATTGTCTTACTTGGGTTGATGGTTTCAGAGACGTATATATAAGTCAAAATTTATCAAATCATACACTTTAAATACCTACCAGTTATTGTATGTTAAGTATATCTCAATAAAGCTATGAAAAAAACACACGAAAAGGCTAATTGATGGAAACAGACTGAAAGACAATAACAACAAACCTTGATAAAAGCGGACACTGGAATTGCCACCGTGCAGTGCCTGCATTTTGTCACCTTGTTCTCTTCTCTGAGATGGAAGAAATGTCTTCCCTTGCCCCCATTTGTACTCTGGGTTCACCCCTTGGGTCTTCAACAGAACTTGGCTCCTTAGCTTTCCTACTGTCTCCATCATCAATCTTTAACCATCTTTTGGTTATTCTCACCAGAACACAAATGTTCTCTCATTATCTTTCATTTTTAAAACAAAATACAAGCCTTCTTCAGCTAAATATATTTCTCTAGTTACTGCCCCATCTACACACATTCACACACACAGATACACAACACATACATGCACACACACAGTCTTCCACATCTGATCACAACACTTCTGTTCAGTCCCCCAGATTTTGTGAATTTGGATATGATATCTCTCACATTTATTTTTTGAGTTAATGAACTGTGATGAAACTTAATAGAATATGCAGTTGATGGGGCCTTACAGAACAACAGACCTACTTTTAAATTCCGGCTCTGTTGCAGCCTAATGATGTGACTTTGGGAAGTTATTTAACTCCCTGAGAGTGTTTACTACCTGAAAAATGCATATATGACCCATTTTTGATCTATTTCAAAATGTGATATAAGGATTCAGTGAAGTCAAGTTTCCCTGCCTGCCAGTGCCTAACCTAGAACACATCAGACTCAGCACACATGTGCTACATTTCTGCCCATCTGGGCTCTGGAGCTATCTTCCTTCAGTTTCTCTCCTCACTTTGTTTCAGGTTGGGTGAGTCAACACAGCTCAGCACCTCACAGGGAACATTCCTCTTATTTTCCTTAAATCCATCAATCTCTCCTCAAGGCCAATAAACATTGCTAGGCAGCACCACCGCTTGCTCCCGTGTGCACGCGGTGAACACTTGCTGTGCATGCTGAGGCAGGCAGCCCTGCTTACTCACAGCTTCTACTTATTTTGTCATTCTCCAGACCCATTAATGTCTAGTATCTCCTAAAACATTGATTTCTTTAGTGCAATTTAATCTTCACACATTTCTTTAAAAACCACCATCCCTGCAGTCAATGTAACAATAAACTAAAATATAAGTAAAAATAAAAGCCCTATTCCAGTAGTACTATTATGTAGGTATTTGCTTGTATTAATCTTATTTGTTTTATGTTTATGTTTTCCCCTCAAGCTACATAATCCTTCAGAGTAATAACATTTTTTCTTTTGAGTTTATGTCAAGTAATTAATATAATATTCAATTTATATTTGTTCTGTTAATTTTACATGGCTTTTTTCTTTTTTTGGCCCTGTCAGGATCTTAGGTCCCAGTTCAATCCAGTTCAGTTGCTCAGTTATGTTTGACTGTTTGTGACCCCATGAACTGCAGCAGGCCAGGCTGCAGTCCTGTCCATCACCAACTCCCAGAGCTTACTCAGACTCATGTGCATTGAGTCGGTGATGCCATTCAACCAGGGTCTTTTCCAATGAGTCAATTCTTTGCATCAGGTGGCCAAAGTATTGGAGTTTCAGCTTCAGCATCAGTCCTTCCAGTGAATATTCAGGACTGATTTCCTTTAGGATTGACTGGTTGGATTTCCTTGCAGTCCAAGGGACTCTCAAGAGTCTTTTCCAACACCGCAGTTCAAAAGCATCAATTCTTCAGTGCTCAGCTTTCTTTATAGTCCAACTCTCACATCCATACATGACTACTGGAAAAAACATAGCTTTGACTAGACGGACCTTTGTTGGCAAAGTAATGTCTCTGCTTTTTAATATGCTGTCTAGGCTGGTCATAGCTTTTCTGCCAAGGAGCAAACGTTGTTTAATTTCATGGCTGCAGTCACCATCTGCAGTGATTTTGGAGCCCCCCAAAATAAAGTCTCTTACTCTTTCCATTGTTTCCCCATCTATTTGCCATGAAGTGATGGGACTGGATGCCATGATCTTAGTTTTCTGAATGTTGAGTTTTAAACCAATTTTTTCACTCTCCTCTTTCACTTTCATCAAGAGGCTCTTTAGTTCTTCTTCGCTTTCTGCCATAGGGATGGTGTGATTTGCATATCTGAGGTTATTGATATTTCTCCTGGCAATCTTGATTCCAGCTTGTGCTTCATCCAGCCCAGCATTTTACATGATGTACTCTGCATATAAGTTAAACAAGCAGTGTGACAATATATAGCCTTGATGTATTCCTTTTCCTCTTTGGAACCAGTCTGTTGTCCCATGTCCAATTCTAACTGTTGCTTCTTGACCTGCATATAGATTTCTCAGGAGGCAGATCAAGTGGTCTGGTATCCCCATCTCATCAGAATTTTCCACAGTTTATTGTGATCCACATGGTCAAAGGCCTTAGCATAGTCGATAAAACAGAAGCAGAAGTAGAACTTCATTGAAGTAGGTCCCAGACCTGGGATCAAATCTGAGCCCCCTGCATTTGAAGAACAGAGTGGTACCCACTGAACCACCAGAAAAATGTTTTGTTCCATTAGTTTTGGTGGAATGTCTTAGTTACTCAGGTTGTTTTCTGTTTTCCCACTTCTACAGATCTCTTTACTTAAAAGTTTCTCCTCTTGGGAATACCTTTCCCTTTTACTTCTATTCCATACAGTAGAGATTCAACTTAGATCATACCTTCTCCATAAGACTTTCTCTTACTGTTTTGACTTAAGTTGTTCTCTCCTTCATCTGTCCTTCCATTGTGCTTGGCTGAATCAAAAGATTCATGTGTCAATTATTAGCCTTTGAAACATGGGCAAGTCATTTAATCTCTCTGAGCCTTGGTTATCTGTGGCTTTAAATTGAGGATAATAACACCTATCTCCTGGAGCCCTTGTGAGGATCAAACGCTGTGACGTTCATGGAATATCTTTGTAAACTGAGCCAGGATAAACAAATCACAGGGATAATTACCTCTATTATGTTTTTTATCTTGGTCTACCTTAAACTGTTAGTTAACTTATCAGCGGATCTGTCTCTTGAACTGGTTTGAGAATTCTTAGAAGAGTAAAGACTGTTTCACCTGCTTTCATAATTCCCATTGTACTCTGCACATAGGAACACATTAGAATCTGCTGAATGCATGTCGGAGCCAGGCCCTTTTTCCTACAGAGAAGCAAATATCAGCTATTTGTAATCCTAGAGATTGATAATAACCAAACAAATAGGCACGGTTGCTTTTTTAAATGCACCAAAAGTTAACTTCTAAAGGGGAAAGAAGGAGTCATTTCCCCTGATAAATAAATGCCTCATGTTCAAAGTCTGTAGAGCAAGTAACTAATATAATTCATCAAGTGAAATTATAGGAGTTCAGGAAACATCAAGTCCTAATTAAACCAAAACAACAGTCCACACCAGATGCACACTCTATTTCCAAACTATGATCTCGTATTTTATTATCACACAGGATTTTGGAGTCAGGACTTGCAACAGAGGAACTGAGCTGGGTGCCAAGGCAGGATGGCAGTCCAGCTCTTGTGGAGGAGTCTAAATTAGAATGTCAGATGTTTATATTCAAAGTCAGGGACATCTGCCAACCAAGGAGGAGATGGTGCTGTTAATTGACCAACGGACTTTCTGGATCCAAAGATGGAGAAGTAATGCTGAGAGTTGCTTGTGTTAAAAATATTCCTCTTCTATATCATTTCTTTAGGAGGTCATATCTGACTTTGGCATAGTTGAGAAACTTTCTCTCCTTGAGCCTATCATTCCATGTTCATCCCTGCCTGGTATATGACATACTGTTTGAGAACAAGAATAGTTGCCTGTTCCTTGTTGGGCCAATCAGACGCAACAAAGTTTTGAAAGTAGAGCTGAAATTAGTCTAGTGGTGTTAAGCTTGAAATCTCCATGATCCCTCCAAAAGGAAATATTGATTAGACTTCTGGATGTGACTTCGGAGCCCTGAAAAGAGCCATAGGCTGAAAATACACATCATCATCATTATGAATCATCATCATATGGATGGATGGCCATGTGGGTAAAAATCTTTGAAAGTAAGGGATTATAGAGAGAAAAAGAAGAGGGAGGGAACAAAAGGAAAGATGGACGAGAAGGGGAGAAGGGAGGGGAAGTGAGAACTCAAGATTCAGATTTACTATTCACTTATTTGGTGAGGAGTTCAGGCAAGGTCTTTGCTCTTCCTGAGTGACAATTTTACCTTCTGTAAAAAGTTCATTCATTCACTTCTCTTTCATTTAACTGACAAATAATTTTTAAATGTTTATTTTATAAGCCAGACTTTGTGCAAAATGTTGGGGATACAGTGGTAAACTTAACAAAGATTTTTGTCTTAAAATATGGATACGATCCAAAGTGAGATGGAAATAGATGAATGCTGTGACAGATGTAGCCGGGATGGCTTTGATGCCCTGTTAGGAAGCAGCCACTCCAGTTCTGGGGTGTCAGGAGAGGTTGCTGGAAGAATGACATCTAAGAGGAGACCTGAGGAATAAATTAGCAGTTATCCAGGTAAAAGTTAGGCAGTGGGAGTAAGTGAGCTGGACAGAGGAGACAACGAATGTAAAAGCCCACAGACAAGAGAAGGCATGGTGAAACTGGAGGAACTGTAAGCATTTCAGTACAGTTGGAAAGACCAGGGTCAGACCAGGTCCCGGTTATAAGGCATCTGTGTGTTGGCTGTAGGAGGCGGGCCTTCATCTCAAAACAAGTAAAAAGCTATGGAGCAGTTTTAGCCATAGGAATTGTTTTAATAAAATTATGTTTGAGCAATAGGGTTTTTGTTTCAGTGTGGAAACTGGATTGGGACAGGAAGGTCAATTAAGAAACTGTTGAAATAATCTAAATAAAGGATGAAGAAGTCCTGAATCAAGACAGCTGTTGTAAAGATGAGATGAAAAAAAAAATCTTTGCACTCTTTTGACAGTGAGAAGTTAATAGCAGCAGTTAGCATTCTTGGGGTGGGCAGAAGTCAAGAGAACCTGGATTTCAATAGTGAGATGGCATTCTGCTCAGCTTAGCAATGAAGTGCTAAGTAAGCCAGCCCCCACAATGACTTCTGATTTTTCTGAAGTTTTAGATTTTGTGTGTGTATGTGTGTTTGCCTTATAGAACCATCAACCAGATCACCCTCAGTTTTTAACCATGAAGACCACAAACTTAACTGCATCAGCACCTTGTTTTCCGATGTGGAAAGAGGCAAGCTGTCCATTCTAACACTGGTCTCTCTCTCTGTGCTTTGAATTCTTCCACTCTATCCTTTTCGTAACAATTTCCCCATTTGTCTGTTGCATATTCAAACTTTCCCTCTCAATCAGGTCCTTTCATTAGTACTTGAACTTGCTCAAGTCTTTCCCAATAGGGAGAAAATAACTTGATCCTCATCTTTCTTCTGCCCTCTCTTTCTCCTTCCTTATCTGCCAAGTATCTTGAAAGAAGGATCAAAACTCACTGGTCCCCCATTTCCCCCCCACCTCAACCTTCAGCACACTTTAGTCTGAATTCCTATTAGCATACCTTTTATTTATGCTTACAAACTGTTTTTTAATTGAAAAAATAGAAGAAATAATAAAGAAAAACATAACTAGTACCCATGTAATTAACAACTAAAATTTTCCAAATGCTAACAAGTTTTACGTTTACTTTAGAATGATTTTTTTAAGAAAAGAAACTGTGGTTAACACCACTATTCCATTTCCTTCCTTCTCTCTACAAGTCAGATATTATCAGGAATTTAATTTTTGTTTAAAAATGGTCTGTGTCTTGCTCACTGTTGGGTCTCTAGGATCTAGCACAGTACCTGTCACATAGCAGATGATCAACAAATATTCTTGAATAAATGAATTAATAATTTAAAAAATGAATAAATAGTTTATATTTAAGTGCTTCAAGGAAATAGGGAAGGTTTCATTTTTCTGAAAATAAGAAGAGGAAAGATAAGTTTTTAATAGGAAATGCTTCATTATAAAAAAGAGCAGGACCATGGACTAGTCTTTAGGTCTTCAGGAAGCAGAGGGCTGGGATGCAGGCATTTTGCTGGCACAGTTACAAAATCCAAATGTTTGTTTAGAAAATACAAGCTTTCTGGTTTATACTTCAGTGACAGGTAGTATGCGGCTTTGTAAGGTAACTCATTTCATTTCATCTCTACATTCCTTGCTTGGAGAAAAGATCATTTTTCACTTTGATATCTCTTTGCAGGTATTTTCTCTGAGTATTTCCATAGCAACCACTAGGCCTGACACATGCTTAGCTGAAACAGACAGGATTTTCTCCTTTCAAATAAGGGTGACATGACAAATAAGGAGGGAAGAAGGGAAGGAAGGAAGAAAGGAGGGGGGGAGAGAATATGAGATGTACAAAGTATCTTCTCAATAAAGAAGAAAAAGGAAAAGATAGGTCAAGTTGGATTAGTCACAGAGCTGCCCAAATCATATTTTTCTATATATACCACTTATACACACACACACACACACACCCCATGGGCAGAGGAGGCTGGTGGACTACAGTCATAGGGCTGCAAAGAGAGGCATGGCTTAGCAACTAAATAAAAGCAACATGTAATTTTGTGGGCAGAGAAGTTTATGTGGAAAGAACAGACTAGGGGTTAGGAAATTCATCTTCTAGTATCAAACCAACTATGCCTCTATTAGGCCTTGTGTGTACCGGTTCCCTGTGAGCCACATTTGTGAAATGAGAAGAAAGCGCTGGATAATTCCACTGATTGCATCCCTTAGGAGGCTTTAGTTTGTAAACTAACCCCCCGACTCCCACCTGCCACCTGCTGCCCCAATTCAAATTGGCTTAAAATAAAAGGAAATATATTGCATAGTGAAGTGGAAAATTCCAGTGGTGGGGTGGCTTCAGATAAGGTTTGATTTAATGTCCCAACAGTGTCACCAGGGATCTGGCTTTTGATAGCAGTTTCATCCTGAGACTGATCCCAAGATGGCAGTCAGAAATCGCAGGACTGCATGGTACTTCACATATCAGGAAACAGAAGAATGGGTTTGCCCTGAATTCCCAATAGTCATTCTGCAAGTCGTCCTGACTGGACCAGCTCCTTATCCATCACAGTGGCCTGGGGGGTTAAATATATTCATCCACTTAATTTAGGTCATCCTTGTTCTGAATCAGGCACAGAGACAGGATTGAGTTTCCCTTGAAATACATGGATCTTTAAATGGAAGTCAGGAATTGCTGGGAATGGGGTAGGGGGATTCTGAGGAGACAACAGGTAGATATGTTCCTTAGGCTCTCCCCAGATCTGACATATTCTGTTTGCATTTTCTGCCCCAGTGGGGCAGAAAGTTGACTTTGAGCATGAAAGAAGATATTATCTGTAGGTCTTCATGCTTGGGATTTCCTACTGCCTTTGAATTTTGCCCCAGTCATAACCCTGACAGGAAACCATCCAATAACATCTTAGTTTGAGGTTCTGGGGTCTTTGACAGTTAATAAAAATGAACCATATAGAGGAGGGAAAAGCACACACACACACATTCCATACTTAGGATATTTCTATTCTGCTGCATAGTATTTTCCTTTTTCTGTTTTGAATTTCTGATCCTGAAAATTAACCTGAAGTTTTTTCCTGTACTTTAAAATTTTGCTCTACACCTACTGACTTTCTAAGGTTTCTGGTAGGAAACTTGAGTTATTTAGAAATAAAAATGCATTTCTCTTTCCTTCATTACTCCACACACATGACAAGATGGTTGGATGGCATCACTGACCAATGGACATGAGTTTCAGCAAACTTCAGGAGATGGTGAAGGGCAAGAAAGCCTGATGGGCTGCAGTCCAGGGAGTCGTAGAGAATTGGAAGTGACTGAGTGACTGAATAGCAACAACAATGCCCACACACATAGACACAGGGAAAAGAAACCACTGTCTGTAAACAGAATAAGAAGCTTCATTGGTTAGGACATTTCAGTTAGAGGTCACAAAAGACCAAATGCAAAATGGTTTAAATACAAGGAAATATATTAACTCATATAAAAAGAAAATCAGAGTTAGGACAATTCTAGGTTAGTAAATTCAGCGACTTAACAATAGCATCAGGAGCCTAGGTTCTTTCTACCTCTCCACCATGCCTTCTTCAGAAAACTGGCATATCCCTTTAGGATGACTAACCTCATGGTCCCAAGATGGCTGTTACAACTGTAAGCACCTCATGCTGATGGCAAATCTAAACAGAGAAAAGAATAGTTTTTCCTCGTGCTTCTGTTTTTATTTAATAAAGCAAAACAAAATCTTTATTTGGACCATTACCTCCATCCAAATAACTTCCTTTCTTATCTCTTTGGGCAGAATGGTGAGGGTCACATGTCCATTCTTAAGTATTCCTGGAAAGGTGAATTATCCCTCTTGGCTTACCAATTAAGTTCTCTTGAAGCACATGACTGTCTGATCCCCTATGTTAACAGAGTCTGCTACGACGAATCCAGAAGGGAAAGCTATGGAGAAGAATATGTATCATGTAGCCTTTCTCTTGAGCATCATCTCCACCCTGCAGATTTCCCTTCATGTTCCACTGAGCAGAAAGAAGTTACATGTCGATTCTGAAATACCAGTACACTACAATTCCAAAAATAGATACTGCAATCACTTCTGGAATAAAATTCATGCTTCTTTTCTTATTATTTGCCATGGGAATGGGGGTAAATATCTTAGCATCACTTTGCCTCAGTTTATCCCTCTGGAAAATAGGAAAACATTATAACATTTACTTAATCATGTGCTTTTGAAGGTTAAATGAAACAACGGAGGGAAAAATGACACATAGATATGCAAATATTCCATACATATATATATATATATATATATATATATATGTTTAGTTCCTTTCCTGTTTGCCTATTCTTTCTATTTTTCTCTCACCCCCAGCCTCCATATATTGACTTAGAAATAAGAGGACCACACAGCCTGAAATGCATTAAATTTCCATGTAGCTGATTTTTAAATTATTTTTAAATTTTGAGATAATGTTTGTTATATAATACAAAGCAAATAAATGTTGTTGTTTTTGTTGTTCAGTCACTCATTGTGTCCGACTCTTTGCAACCCCATGGACTGCAGCACTCCAGGCTTCCCTGTCCTTCACCATCTCCTGGAGCTTGCTCCACTGAGTCAGTGTTGCCATCCAAGCATCTTGTCCTCCATTGTCCCCTCCTCCTCCTGCCTTCAATCTTTCACAGCATCAGGGTCTTTTCCAAAGAGTTGGCTCTTCACATCAGGGGGCCAAAGTATTGGAGTTTTAGCTTCAGCATCAGTCCTTCCAAGAATATTCAGGGTTGATTTCCTTTAGGATTATCTGGTTTGATCTCCTTGCAATCAAAGGGACTCTTAAGGGTCTTCTCCAACACCACAGTTCAAAAGCATCAGTTCATTTGGCATTTGTTATATAATACAAAACAAACAAATGTTAGCATATTTATTTTGTTCCATATTTCAACCTTTATAATCCTAGTCTACCTAGTTCCAGAGCTCATGAATTTGCTGCCATACTTCTGTCTTCTGAGTCAGCTCTTATTGGGATTGTGGGAGAGCTGCCAATGTTTTGGTAAATAAGTCAGTATGACTTTTGGATGGCAGACATTCTGACTGGTGTAAAGTGGTACCTCATTGTAGTTTTGATTTGCATTTCTCTGATAATGAGTGATGTTGAGCATCTTTTCATGTGTTTGTTAGCCATTTTTATATCTTCCTTGGAGAAATGTCTGTTAAGTTCTTTGGCCCACTTTTTAATTGGGTTGTTTATTTTTCTAGAATGGAGCTGCAGGAGTTGTTTGTAAATTTTTGAGATTAATTGTTTGTCTGTTGCTTCATTGGCTATTATTTTCTCCCATTCTGAAGGCTGTCTTTTCACCTTGCTTATAGTTTCCTTTGTTGTGCAAAAGCTTTTAATTTTAATTAGGTCCCATTTGTTTATTCGTGTTTTTATTTCCAATATTCTGGGAGGTGGGTCATGGAGTATCCCGCTTTGGATTATAGCAGAGAGTGTTTTGCCTATGTTATCCTCTAGGAGTTTTATAGTTTCTGGTCTTATGCTTAGATCTTTAATCCATTTTGAGTTTATCTTTGTGTATGGTGTTAGAAAGTGATCTAGTTTCATTCTTTTACAAGTGGCTGTCCAGTTTTCCCAGCACCACTTGTTAAAGAGGTTGTCTTTTCTCCATTGTATATTCTTGCCTCCTTTGTCAAAGATAAGGTGTCCATAGATGCGTGGATTTATCTCTGGGCTTTCTATTCTGTTCCATTGATCTATGTTTCTGTCTTTGTGCCAGTACCATACTGTCTTAATGACTGTGGATTTGTAGTATAGCCTAAAGTCAGGTAGGTTGATTCCGCCAGTTCCATTCTTCTTTCTCAAGATTGCTTTGGCTATACGAGGTTTTTTGTATTTCCATACAAATTGAGAAATTATTTGTTCTAATTCTTTGAAGAAGACCTCTGGTAGCTTGATAGGAATTGCATTGAATCTATAGATTGCTTTAGGTAGTATACTCATTTTCACTATATTGATTCTTCCAATCCATGAGCACGGTACATTTCTCCATCTGTTTGTGTCCTCCTTGATTTCTTTCATCAGTGTTCTATAGTTTTCTATATACAAGTCTTTTGATTCTTTAGGTAGAAATACTCCTAAGTATTTTATTCTTTTTGTTTCGATGGTGAATGGAATTGTTTCCTTAATTTCTCTTTCTGATTTCTCACTGTTAGTGTATAGGAATGCCAGGGATTTCTGTGTGTTGATTTTGTATCCTGAAACTTTGCTATATTCACTGATTAGCTCTAGTAATTTTCTCGTAGAGTCTTTAGGGTTTTCAATATAGAGGATCATGTCATCTGCAAACAGAGAGAGTTTTACTTCTTCTTTTCCAATCTGTATTCCTTTGATTTCTTTATCTGCTCTGATTGCTGTGGCCAAGACTTCCAAAACTATGTTGAATAGTAGTGGTGAGAGTGGGCACCCTTGTCTTGTCCCTGATTTCAGGGGGAATGCTTCCAGTTTTTCACCATTGAGGATAATGTTTGCTGTGGGTTTGTCATATATAGCTTTTATTATGTTGAGGTATGTTCCTTCTATTCCTACTTTTTGGAGGGTTTTTATCATAAATGGATGTTGAATTTTGTCAAAGGCTTTCTCTGCATCTATTGAGATAATCATGTGATTTTTATTTTT